>WNWK01000957.1:0-98352 GCA_009830355.1 Cherax destructor
GGTGAGAGTAGGGGTTCGTCTGTTTTTGATAATTTGATGGTATTTTTCGTGGATATCTTTTTATTTCCTAGAATTGTAGATAGAGTTTTCCAGGTCTTTTTCATATCACCTTTTACACGGCCATGCTAGCTGGAGATTCGTCTGTAAAAACTTGCATTTGTGGACACAGTGGTGCCTATGCTAACCTTCCTATGGTGTAGAAATATACCTAGTTGGATGAATCTTATTGAAGCTAGCTGGCCCAGTGGCTTACGCGACGGTCTGGAGTTCTGAGACTCTCTGACCGCGGGTTCGAACCCCACCCGTGGTATGTGGTTTGTTTGCAATCGTGTCATTACGATTTCGTGAGTCAGGCTAGTAAGGATTGATGAGTAGCGTTTGGATTGTTCTCTGGTTATTAGACCCCTTCTATATTGTTTTTCATATTGGTTCCTCTTGTTTATGGATTTAAGGATGCTGGGTGTTAGCCAGGGATTGTTAAGTCGCTTAGCTGTGATCTGTTTAGTTTTTTGGGGGCAATGTCTGTTATAGAGGTTGTGTGTTTTTTTAAGGAAGTTCTTGATGCATTCATTAGTATCTGAATGTGTTTCTAATTCATTAAGCCAGTCAATGTTCGTCATAGCTGATATAAAATTATTAACAGCTGACTCATTATGCAGTCTGAAGGTAACTTTTGAAATTTCTTGGGGCAAAATGCCTAGGTTAGTTATGAGAAAGGTAGGGTAGTGGTCTGTGGTGTTTTCTGTGATTATGCCTGATTTTAGAGGGGATATTGAGTTAGTCCAGATGTGGTCTAGTAACGAGGTACTATTCTCGGAGATTCTTGTAGGTTTCGGAGATTCTTGTAGGTTTTGATATTGTTGGTAGTAATAAGCAGTTGCTCATAGTGTTTGTGAATTCAGTTACCTGTAGGTCCTGGTCATGTAGGAGATTTATGTTGAAATCTCCTGTGACCAGCAAATGATCTTTGTTAAGGCGTGAATCGATTATTAGGTTTCCTAGTTTTTCACTAAAGTGGCGGACGTTTGACTGTGGTAATCTGTAGATGTTTATCACTGTGAGGGTTTTTTTCAGGTCTTTTGATTTAAATTTAGCTATAATATATTCTCCATGTTCATCCCTTGTGCAAGTGTTTTCGATACATTCAAGTTGATCTGTATAATATATTGCTGTTCCACCCCCTCGCTGGTCTGTCCTACAGTTGTGAATGGCTGTGTAACCTGGGATGGCATAGACACCTGTAGTATCAGGCTTTAGCCAGGTCTCGGTGAGTGTGATGATTGACATATTGGACTGTAGGGATTGGAGTAGTGCTGTGAGGTCATCATAATGTTTGCTCAAAGATCTAACATTGTAATTGAAGATAGTTAAGTTATTGTTGGCTCTGAGTAATGTCTTTGCTTGATCAGCTGTGTAATAGTTACAGTTGCTGTTTGAGTCATGTAAGTCATTTAATAATAGGTTGATATCAGGATCAATGCCATTCTATCAAATGAGATCAAGAAACCATGAATACAACAGTAAAAATCATACAAAAATACACCGCAAACTTACTGTTTTAATCCAAAAACACCATCGCCATTTTTTTTCTCATGCACTGCATGCTGCAGGATTTGTTTTATATGGTGGACACTTACCACATAAATGCATTCTCTCATACCTAGGGCCAAATTTACCACTCACAGCTTATCTGAGTGAGCAGAGCTCATGACGTAGTACTACGGCTTGGACCCTGGCTTCAAAGCTGTAGAACTATGGACGGACCCTCAAAGGGTTAAAACACTTGAAATTTTGGAAAGTTTCCAGACATAATGGAGAGACATTCTTATGGAGAATCTAAACAAACCGGGTCTTACTGTATACTAAATGTTAGTAAAAGTTTGTACAATTTACATGGCATCTTAATCCTGTTAAAACAGGCTTCTGTTTCACACTTATGCTAAAATAATAGTACCACCATGGTTAGTTGCTAGTTATCAGCTTACCACATAGCAAATGATTGACCATGGATTAAATCATAAGTGTGAAACAGAGGCCTGTTAAATGTTTTACACTCTCACATGATTGCTGAGCTTGTCTCTCTCTCTCTCATACACTTGTAAGATGCCATATAAATTGTACAAACTTTCACATTTAGTATACACTTTTTTTTCATCTTTCCTGTATTTGTGTTAACAGGTTGTGTTCCTGGAATACCATACATGCATTTCCTTTCCAGTTTACAAAACCTGCTCAGAGAACAGGCTATGTTTTGTTTTTTTTCTGGGGGGGGGATGTATGCCTTCCTGTACCATGCACGGATGACTGGCTCCCTCACAAAATTAATTCTCTTGAATTTATTATATACAGTAGGGCCCCACTTATACGGCAGGTTAGGTTTCAGGCTACTGCCAGAAAGCAGACTTCGCCAAAAAGCAGAACTCCATTTTTTTCCATTTATAAATGCCAGATAACAAGTTTACACTAACTTATATTAAGTTAGCAATAGAAATAGGCATTAAAAAGTAAAATACACACACAGTACACTCATTATTTACCTCAAAATATTTGTAGTCTTAATGTAGGGCAAAAGGTGAGTAGTATTTACTGTAAGAAGTTAGGAGTGGGTAGGTATGGTAGCCCTCCTGGCCACCCCACCCACACATACTATACTACGATGCTTAAAGTGCCCTAGAGTGATACAATGCATATACAGTACACTCATTACTTACCTTAAAATATTTGTAGTCTTTATGGTCTTAATGTAGGGTGAGAGGTGAAAAGTATTTATTTGTAGAAAGTTGTGTGGGAGGTATGGCATCCTGCCTGGCCACTTCCACCTACAACGACATTAAGCGCCCTAGAGCGATAAAATGCATATATAGAACACTCATTACTTACCTTAAAATATTTGTAGTGTTAATGTATGGTGAGAGGCGAGTTTTATTTGTAGGAAGTCAGGTTTGGAAAATATGCGCAGCCCTCCCCACCCCACCCCACTCACACGTAATGTAAACAAACCAGGCGAACACGTCTGGTTTTCATCACTTTACATTGTGTACAAGTCTCCTTGTTGATACAGTATAATAAATAAAGAGAAACACTCCCATTCTCATGTAACACCATTTTTAGAAGAAATGACGCCCTGAGTGAAGGCATACGAAAGGAGTAATTTTCTAATTAACCCCAGTAATATTATAGTGTACACATTTTCTCTGATGTTGGACTACAAGTACCCTGGCTTTCACAAGTCCTACAAGTAGCCTGGCTACCACAAGTCCTACAAGTCGCCTGGCTACCACAAGTCCTACAAGTCGCCTGGCTACCACAAGTCCTACAAGTCGCCTGGCTACCACAAGTAATACAAGTCGCCTGGCTACCACAAGTCCTACAAGTTGCCTGGCTACCACATCTCATATTTATGTTAATTTATTCTATTGTGGGGTGTATTTAGATGGATTAAGCAAAATGTCTATATTAATGTGTGTAAGTTTACTTAAGTACAGGTACACATAAGTATAATTATCAGTTAAAATAATAATGTAAGTACAGTATGTAGTCTGCCTGGGCTACATACCTACACCTACCTACATGTGGCCCAGAACCATATTATTACCATCGACATATCATGTTCACTGAGTTTAATCGTTTCTATCAACTACCTTTAGATGCCATCATAAACAAAGGGAGAAGTAATGAATAATTCATGCTGAGAATTGTAAACAAAAGCGTTATGTATTAACCCTTTCGGGGTCGGTGCCGTACTTGTACGTTTTACGAGCAGGGGTTGGTGCCGTACTAGAACGCGTAAATTCTAGCGGCCTCAAATTAAGTGGGAAACGGCTGGTAGCCCTACACATGAAAGAATGGGTCTATATGGTCAGTGTGCGCAGTATAAAAAAAATCCTGCACCACACACTGCATAATGAGAGAAAAAAACTCCAACCGTTTTTTGTTTGTTTAAAACAGCGACTTTGCAGTCTATTTTTGTATGGTATTTATTGATGTATTCTCGTTTTCTTGGTCTCATTTGATAGAATGGAAGATATATTACAGAAATAGAGATGATTTTGATTGGTTTGACAATGACAAGTACCTTGAAATTGAGCTCAAATTAGCGAAAATGTTCGATTTTTGACGATGTTCAAGAGTAAACAAATCACACCATGCGTCCAATACACATCAACTGGCGAGTCTAATATTCATGCACAAGTGATCTGATATTATTTATACCATTTTTACAATGA
Source organism: Cherax destructor (assembly GCA_009830355.1). Classification (NCBI taxonomy): domain Eukaryota; kingdom Metazoa; phylum Arthropoda; class Malacostraca; order Decapoda; family Parastacidae; genus Cherax; species Cherax destructor. The sequence goes on from WNWK01000957.1 coordinate 4,227, forward strand.
TGCAGTTGTATACATAACAGTATATCTTCTATTTTTTTTGTGAGAATAAAAATTCAAAATGAAAAGCAAAAGTAATGTAAGAGGGGCCTGGAAACGTGACTAATGAACAGAGAAGATGTTATTTTAGTGCCAGGAATGTCTGCCTTGTTTATTCTGGACCCTATTTTGAAATTAGCATCGTTTTAAATTTGTGTGAAATTGGCCAAATTGCCATTTTTTGACCACTATTTTGGGTAGTTGAAATTAGTAAATAGGCGGTTTCTTGTACTCAATCGATAAAAGAAATGGAGTTCTAGTGAAATAGCTATAATTTTAGTAGACTGAAACATTGAAATTTGCCGAAAATAGGGCTCAAAGTGGGCGAAATCGCCGATGCATAAATGTCATCGATACCGCTAAATTCGCAAAAGCATAATTCCTTTAGTTTTCAATCAAATTTCATAATTTTGGTGGCTTTATGATCGGAAAAAGATTCTCTATCATATCATAAGCTACCACACCTCCATAGTATATAATATAATAATATAATATCTTTATTTCTACAAGTACACATACAAGGTATACAGGCCTAGTTAACATCAGTGACATACTACAATATAGAAAGCTGCTTTTTATGCAGAGCATTTCTGGTAAATTAGGTCAGTTTTGTCCCAGGATGCGACCCACACCAGTCGACTAACACCCAGGTACCCATATAAACATGAAATGTTTATATGCTATGTAACGTGTTTCTTATATAATTTTGAAGAAAATATCATAGATGGATTAATGAAAATGTCTATATTAACCCTTTGAGGGTCCAAGCCGTAGATCTACGCATTGTACACAGGGTCCAAGAATTTTAAAAAAAAAATTATTTTTTCTTATGAAATGATAGAGAATCTTTTTCTAAAGGTAATAAAACAAAAAGTATGAAATTTGGTGGAAAACGGACGAAATTACACTATCGCAAATTTGACTGTGGCAGTGATATTTACATTTCAGCGATTTTGCCTACTTTGACCCCTATTTTAGGCCAATTACATTATTCCAGTTGACCAAATTCTTAGCTATTTCATTAGTATTACTTCCAGCATCCAGAATAGCATCCAGAATAAACATTGCAGGCATTCCTGGCACTAAAATAACATTTCCTCTGTGTATTAGTTATGTTTCCAGGCTTTACACTTGAATTCCATTTTTATTTTTTATTTACATAAAGAATTTTAATTCACACCAAAAAATAGATGAATTACTCTTATGCAATATTGTAATAATTGTATAAACACTATCAGTGCATTTGTAAATGTATGTTAGACCCACCAGTTGACGTGTATTGGTCGCATGATGTGATTTGTTTACTCTTGAAAATCATCAAAAAATCAAACATTTCCACTACTTTGAGCTCAATTAGAAGCTATTTTCAGTACTAAACCCAATTAAAATCATCTCTGTTTCTGTAATATATCTTCCATTCTATCAAATGAGAACAAGAAACCGTGAATACAACCATAAAAACCACATAAAAATACACCACAAAGTTGGTTTTAATAAAAAAAAAAAGTCGCCGTTTTTTTCTCATTATGCACTGTGTGCTTCAGGATTTACTTTATATGGTGCACACTTACCACATAGATGCATTCTCTCATCTAGGCCCAAATTTACCGATCACGGCTTATCTGAGTGAGCTGAGCTCATGGCGTAGATCTATGGTTTGGACCTTTTTCTACTATTAGTCCACTCTAAATTGTATTAGTAAATCATCAACATTGTACAAATATCCTATATCTCAGTGAAAAATTTTTCAAAATTGTAAAAATCCAATTAGTTTGTAAGAATAATTAATCTAGTATCATATTAATAAGTTTAGCATATTCCATTGTTCTCAAGTCTAAATCTTATGATTACAGGCATTGATCCTGACATCAACCTATTATTAAATGACTTACATGATTCCAATAGCAACTGTAATTACTACACAGCAGATCAAGCAAAGACATTACTCAGAGCCAACAATAAAATAACCATCTTTAATTACAATGTTAGATCTTTGAGCAAACATTATGATGACCTCACAGCACTACTCCAATCCCTACAGACCAATATATCAATCATCACACTCACTGAAACCTGGCTAAAGCCTAGTATTACAGATGTCTATGCCATCCCAGGTTACACAACCATACACAACTGTAGGACTCATCAGCGAGGGGGTGGAATAGCTATATATTACTCAGATCAACTTGAATGTATCAATAACTCCTGCACAAGTGATGAGCATGGAGAATATATTGTAGCTAAATTTAAATCAAAAGACCTGCAAAAACCCCTCACAGTGATAAACATCTACAGACTACCACAGTCAAACATTTACCACTTTAGTGAAAAATTAGGAAACCTGATAACTGATACACACATGAACAAAGACCATTTGCTGCTCACAGGAGATTTCAACATAAATCTCCTACATGACCAGGACCCACAGGTAACAGAATTCACAAACGCTATGAACAACTGCTTATTACTACCAACAATATCAAAACCTACAAGAATCTCTGAGACGAGTATCTCATTATTAGACCACATCTGGACTAACACTATATCCCCTCTGAAATCAGGCATAATCACAGACAACACCACAGACCACTACCCTACATTTCTCATAACCAACCTAGGTAACTTGCAACAAGATATTTCAAAAGTTACCTTCAGACTACATAACGAGTCAGCTGTTAATAATTTTATAACAGCTATGATTGACATCAACTGGAATTATGAGATAGAATCATATTCAGATACTAATGAATGCATCACTAATTTCCTTAAAAAAAAAAACACCACCTCTATAACACACATTGCCCTAAAAAAACTAAACAGATCACAGCTAAGAGACTCAATAATCCCTGGCTAACACCCAGCATCCTTAAATCCATTAACAAAAGGCACCAATATGAAAAACAATACAGAAGGGGTCTAATAACCAGAGAACAATCCAAATGCTACTCATCAATCCTTACCAGCCTGATAAGGTCAAAAAAATTATATTATGAGAACAGATTACATAACATAAAAGGTGATATGAAAAAGACCTGGAAAACCCTATCAGCATTTCTAGGAAATAAAAAAAATGCTGTATAACCCCTGTGGTTTAGCGCTTCTATTTGATTATAATAATAATAATAGGAAATAAAAAGATATCCAAGAACAATACCATCAAATTATCAAAAACAGACGAACCCCTACTCTCACCAACTGAGACAGCAAACAGACTTAATGTTTTCTTCTCCACCATAGGAAAGAATCCAGCAAGTAAAATCCCAAGCTCGAACACACGTCCAACAGACTACCTCGCCAACACCTACCCTAATACGCTATTCCTAGCTCCTACCAACCCAATAGAAGTCTCGCTCATAATCAACACCCTTAAAAACAAGGCAGGAGACATAAATAGCTTACCACCTTTTATGTACAAAAAAGCTTCACAGGTACTGTCACCAATTATTGCAAAACTATTCAATAAATCCATTGAAACCTCCACATTCCCATCAATTCTCAAAATAGCAAGGGTCACCCCGATCCATAAAGGAGGTGATCAAACAGACTTGAATAATTATAAACCAATATCTAATTTACCACTGCTCTCTAAAATCTTTGAAAAATTAATTCATAGACAGATCTATTCCTACCTCATCTCACACAACGTACTCAACCCCAGTCAGTTTGGATTCAGGACCAACAAAAGCACAAATGATGCCGTTATACACATGCTAGAGTTAATATATACCGCACTTGAGAAAAAAGAAGTTCCACTGGGAATCTTCATTGATCTACGCAAAGCTTTTGATACAGTCGATCATGATTTACTGCTTACAAAACTAGCACACTATGGTATAAGAGAGCACTTGCTCAACTACCTAAAGTCATACCTCAGTAACAGAAGCCAATACGTGTACACAAATGGAGCGAACTCTTCCACGCAGCAAATTACAGTCGGAGTCCCTCAAGGAAGTGTATTGGGTCCACTCTTATTCCTCATTTACATCAATGACCTACCTAATGCATCACAACTACTCAAACCCATATTATTTGCGAATGACACAACATATGTCTTCTCTCACCCAAATCCAGTCATACTGGCCAATACTGTTAATGCCGAATTACAGAAAATATCGACATGGATGACGACTAATAAACTTACTCTAAATACTGACAAGACCTACTTTATACAGTTTGGAAACAGAGTTACAAATGTTCCACTTAACATAACACTCAACGGTTCACCCATCACAAGACTCAAAGAGGGAAAATTCCTAGGAATCCACATTGACAGTAGCCTTAAATTCCAAACACACATACAACAAATTTCCAAGAAAATCTCTTAAGACAGTGGGCATATTATGTAAGATACGCTACTATGTGCCTCAATCAGCTCTCCTTGCACTATATCACTCGCTCATTTACCCATATCTCACGTATGGAATCTGTGCATGGGGATCAACAACATTAAATCACCTTAGACCACTCATAACCCAGCAAAAGGCTGCAGTCAGAATGATGATAAATTCCCACTCTAGACAGCATACTCCACCAATATTCAAAAGCCTAAAACTACTCACCATAAAGAACATTCACACTTATTCTTGTGCCTACTACATACATAGAACTCTACATTCTAATAAGCTGTATAACCCCTGTGGTTTAGCGCTTCTATTTGATTATAATAATAATACATTCTAATATAAACCCTCTGCTCAAAATTCTCCTCACCATCTTTAATAGGACCCATGACCATAACACAAGATACAAATCACTTTTTTATGTACCCCGTGTCCATAGCAACCTATGTAAGAATTCTATGCACATAAAGGGCCCCAGAATCTGGAACTCATTACCAGGAAATGCTAAAATAACCTTGTCTGAAAATCAATTTAAGACTCTTCTCAAAAACCACCTACTCACCCTAAACTAAATACAGTGGTACCCCGACTTACGATATTTTTTCATTCCAGAATGCTGTTCAAGTGCCATTACCAAACGAATTTATCCCCATAAGGAATGATGTAAAATAGACTAGTCCTTTTAGACCCCCAAAATTACACTTACAAAAGCATTTAAAAAAATAAACTTACATAAAAGAGTGTGTTTGGGGACCATCGTAAGTCGGGGTACCACTGTACTCATACTGTAAATTGCTTTCAAAAATGCTCAAAGTTATTTTCCTATAAAATAATTTCAATTTTTATAATTATGTTACCACCTAATCACCCTAAACTAAATACTCAAACTGTAAATTACTCTCAAAATGCTCAATGTTATTTTCATTAAGATAATTTAATTTTTACTATTATGTTCCATCCTACTAAACACTTGTTACAATGTCTATCATCATTTTGTAATGAACAATGTATTATCATCATATCATAATTTGAATGATCTACCAATACAAACTCACTCAATTACTCCAATATTATGTTCATAGTCTATAAGCCATTAGATTAAGCTGCCCCTAATGCCAAAGCATGCCAGAGGCTCTCCTTCCACCTCAATTTATGATTGTAATGTAAATGTGGGGCAGAAGTTTGTGGCTATAGGAGGTTGGGTGCAGGAGGAAAGAGGAGTGAGTGGTGGAATGAAGAAGTAAAGGGTGTGATAAAAGAGAAAAAGGTAGCTTATGAGAGGTTTTTACAAAACAGAGGTGTTAATAGAAAAGCAGAGTACAGTGGTACCCCGACTTACGATATTAATCCGTCAGAGAGGGCATATTTTAAGGCGAAACAATCGTTAAACGAATCAATTTTCCCCATAAGAAATAATGGAAATAAATTTAATCCGTCCAAGACTTCCAAAAGTAGTTAAATAAAATATTTTTTAGAACTTTTTGACATTAAATAATACAAAATTTAATAAAGAATACCTAAATACACATGCAAATATTGAACAATAACATGTCACTTACATTTATTGAAGAGTTGTTGATGTGTGGAGGACGGGAGGAGGGAGAAGGTGGAGTAGTATGCTAGTGTTTGGAAGGGAATCCTTCCATTAACACTGCAGGTACCAAGTTCTTTTCTGGGGTTACTGGACTTTTCTTTGAATGCTACACTCCCTGCATGAATGCTACACTCCCTGCATGAATGCTACACTCCTGCATGAATGCTACACTCCCTGCATGCCTACTACACTCCCTGCATCCTTGCTACACTCCCTGCATCCTTGCTACACTCCCTGCATCCTTGCTACACTCCCTGCATCTTTACTACACTCCCTGCATGAATGCTACACTCCCTGCATGCCTACTACACTCCCTGCATCCTTGCTACACTCCCTGCATCCTTGCTACACTCCCTGCATCCTTGCTACACTCCCTGCACCCCTGCTACACTCCCTGCATCCTTGCTACACTCTCTGCATCCTTGCTACACTCCCTGCATCCTTGCTACACTCCCTGCATCCCTGCTACACTCCCTGCATCCCTGCTACACTCCCTGCATCCCTGCTACACTCTCTGCATCTTTGCTACACTCCCTGCATCCCTGCTACACTCCCTGCATGCCTGCTACACTCCCTGCATGCCTGCTACACTCCCTGCATAAATGCTACACTCCCTGCATAAATGCTTCACTCCCTGCACATTCTTTACCACAGGCTTAGCACTAGGATCTTTCCTTGGACCCATGGTAGCTTATTTAGCAGTTGCAAGCACTAAAAACAGTGGAATAATGACAATATACTGGTATGAATGCGTGGGTGTGGGTGGGTGGTCGCTCTCGCTTGTAAACAATAGCACTGACGCTCCCTGGAGTGCGCGCTCAGCTGGGCGCCAAGCGGACACGTCCGGTACGAATGTCGGTAGACGAAGCAAACATCGTAAGTCACAATCAAATTTCTTAAGTTATAAATATCGGTTATCGAAAATAACGTAAGATGATAACATCGTAAGTCGGGGTACCACTGTATATGGAGAGTAAAAGAAAGGTGAAGAGAGTGCAAAAGAAGAGTGGATGAAAGAATGGGAGAGGCTCTGTCAAGAAATTTTGCTGAAAACAAGAAAAAAAATTTGGAGTGAGATAAAAAAGGTAAGAAAGCCTAGGGAACGAATGGATTTGTCAGTTAAAAACAGAGTAGGGGAGTTAGTAGATGGGGAGCTGGAGGTATTGGGTAGATGGCGGGAATATTTTGAGGAACTTTTAAATGTCGATGAAAAAAGGGAGGCGGTAATTTCATGTACTGGCCAGGTAGGTTCAACATCGTTTAGGAGTGAAGAAGAGCAGGATGTGAGTGTGGGGGAGGTGCGTGAGGCATTACGTAGAATGAAAGGGGGTAAAGCAGCTGGAACTGACGGGATCATGCAAGAAATGTTAAAAGCAGGGGGGAATATAGTGCTGGAGTGGTTGGTATTTTTGTTTAATAAATGTATGAATAAGTTTACCGAGTATACCAGGTAAAGTGTATGGCAGGGTTACTATTGAAAGAATTAGAGGTAAGACAGAGTAGGATTGCAGATGAGCAAGGAGGCTTTAGAGTGGGTAGGGGATGTGTAGATCAAGTGTTTACAGTGAAGCATATATGTGAACAGTATTTAGATAAAGGTAGAGAAGTTTTCATTGCATTTATGGATTTAGAAAAGGCATATGATAGAGTGGATAGGGGAGCAATGTGGCAAATGTTGCAAGTGTATGGAATAGGTAGTAAGTTACTGAAGGCTGTAAAAAGTTTTTATGAGGATAGTGAGGCTCAGGTTAGGGTGTATAGGAGAGGGAGATTACTTCCCGGTAAAAGTAGGTCTTAGACAGGGATGTGTAATGTCACCATGGTTGTTTAATATATTTATAGATGGGGTTGTAAAAGAAGTAAATGCTAGGGTGTTGGGGAGAGGGGTGGGATTAAATTATGGGGAATTAAATGCAAAATGGGAGTTGACAGTTACTTTTTGCTGATGATACTGTGCTTATGGGAGATTCTAAAGAAAAGTTGCAAAGGTTAGTGGACGAGTTTGGGAGAGTGTGTAAAGGTAGAAAGTTGAAAGTGAACATGGATAAGAGTAAGGTGATGAGGGTATCAAACGATTTAAATAAAGAAAAATTGGATATCACATTGGAGAGAGGGATTATGGAAGAAGTAAATGTTTTCAGATATTTGAGAGTTGACGTGTCAGCGGATGGGTTTATGAAGGATGAGGTTAACCATAGAATTGATGAAGGAAAAAAGGTGAGTGGTGCGTTGAGGTATCTGTGGAGACAAAAAACGTTATCCATGGAGGCAAAGAAGGGAATGTACGAAAGTATAGTGGTACCAACACTCTTATATGGGTGTGAAGCATGGGTTGCAAATGCTGCAGCGAGGAGGAGACTGGAGGCAGTGGAGATGTCCTGTCTAAGGAATGTGGAAATTAGGAGAAGGTGTGGAGTTACTAAAAGTATTTGTCAGAGGGCTGAAGAGGGGTTGTTGAGGTGGTTTGGTCATTTAGAGAGAATGGATCAAAGTAGAATGACTTGGAGAGCGTATAAATCTGTAGGGGAAGGAAGGCGGGGTAGGGGTTGTCCTAGAAAAGGTTGGAGGGAGGGGGTAAAGGAGGTTTTGTGGGTGAGGGGCTTGGACTTCCAGAAAGCATGTGTGAGCGTGTTAGATAGGAGTGAATGGAGACGAATGGTTTTTGGGACATGACGATCTGTTGGAGTGTGAGCAGGGTAACATTTTGTGAAGGGATTCAGGGAAACCAGTTAATTGATTTAGTTGGACTTGAGTCCTGGAAATGGGAAGTACAATGCCTGCACTTTAAAGGAGGGGTCTGAGATAGTGACAGCTGGGAGGGACTATTCTCAGCTGTCGTATCTGAGCGCCTCTGCAAAGACAGTGATTATGTATGAGTGTGGTGAAAGTGTTGAATGATGATGAAAGTATTTTCTTTTTGGGGATTTTCTTTCTTTTTTGGGTCACCCTGCCTCGGTGGGAGACTGCCGACTTGTTGAAAAAAAAAATGTAAACCTATGTACACGAGCAAAGAAATAAAATTGTATTGTATTGTATTATATAATGCGTAGATCTACGGCTTGGACCCTCAAAGGGTTAAAGTAAAATAAGACATTTAATGTGCCCAAGAGTGAATATTATTAGTATTACATAATGTTTTCCCTCCGCCCGGCAACCACACCTCCATAGCATATAAACAGCATGTTTATATGCTTTGTAATGTGTTTCTTATATAATTTTGAAGAAAATATCATAGATGGATTAATGAAAATGTCTATATTAACCCTTTGACTGTTTCGGTCGTATATATACGTCTTAGGAGATACTGTTTCGGACGTATCTATACGTCTAAATTCTAGCGGCCTCAAATCAAGCAGGAGAAAGCTGGTAGGCCTACATGGGAGAGAATGGGTCTGTGTGGTCAGTGTGTGCAGTATAAAAAAAATCGGGCAGCCAGTGGTGCATTGTGGGAACGCCATTTCAGTAGTCCTTGTTCAGCATGCCTAGCGGTAAGAATTATCTGACTCCTTGGCGCATCTGGGACTGTTCTCTTCCTCAATGATAGCACTAACACAGATGGAAGTGTGTCTGAAGATAAATTTCATGGTTTTGAGGAGTTTGAGACCGAAAGAAATGCCCAGGATACCAGAAGGAAGGAAGGAAGAAAGAAAGTAAGGAAGGAAGGAAAGAAGAGATGAGAGGAAAGAAGAAGGAAGGAATTAAGAAAGAAAGAAAGAGAGAAAGGAAGGAACGAAAGAAATAAGAAAGGAAGAGATGAGAGGAAGGAAATATATAAGAAAGGAAGGCATAAAGAAAGGAAGGAATGAAGGAAGAAAGGAAGCTAGGAAGGTAGGTATGAAGGAAAGGAAGGAGGTTGTGGGGAAGAAGACATGGGTCCCCTTTTGTGTTGACAGGTTGACAGGCAGTGTAGGGGTGGTGAGTAATGGTATAATATGTCATTTTGACAGCTGCCTTACCCTGACTAAGCAAATTTAGATGTCCACACACACACACAGCTTGGAGCTTTGAAGTGCTAATTGCAGGTGATAGAAAGTGTCCAGTCATTATATATGTGTATATATGTGCAAAGACAGTGATTATGTATGAGTGTGGTGAAAGTGTTGAATGATGATGAAAGTATTTTCTTTTTTGGGATTTTCTTTCTTTTTGGGTCACCCTGCCTCGGTGGGAGACGGCCGACTTGTTGAAAAAAAAAATATATATATATATATATTATAGAACAATAGTATAATAAACAATATTTTTTATTGTTGGTTGGTGTAAACAAGTTTTGTAAACAATATAATGATACTAATGTTTGTGCAATTATTGTGTTGCATACAACGAGTGTATATATATATACATTGCACCTTACTTTGGTCTCACAGGCCACATAAGTTACGTAAAAAAAATAAAATAGTGAAAAAAACAAGAAACCTACGAAAGGAAGTAAACCAAAGTTTACCGGGTGAGCGGCATTCGCCGCTGTTGCCATACGCGGCTCATTTTTTTGCCAACTTTACCGCTCTATATCTTGGTAAGTACTGATTGCAGAATTTTTTGGGGAGGATTTAAAGAATCAGAAAAATAATCTTAATATTTTGATAAGAATTTTTTTTTTTTTTTTTTTTTTCTTCGAATATTTTGCGACATGAAATGACAGTTTCAGAAAGGGGTCTCCGACAGTCAAAGGGTTAATGTAAAATAAGACATTTAACGTGCCCAAGAGTGACTATTATTAGTACAGTGGGCCCCCGACTTTCGGCCGGTCTGAGTATCGACCAGTTCGACTTTTAATCGCTTTTTTCGGCCCAATTATTCCCCAACTATCGGCCCATGTGCCAGACCTGTCCGCCTGCCCGCACTTTCGCGCCTCCCAGCGCAGGCGCCGTGAGCCAGTCTCGCTTTGTTTATCCTTGAGTGAACATTACCCAGTGCACTCATTCAAGCATTTCACAATAATTTTATTGTTTTTAGTGCTTGTCACTGGGAAATATAAGTCACCATGGGTCCAGAAAAGCTTCCTAGTGGCACCCCTGTGGTAGCAGGCATGCAGGGAGTGTAGCAGGCATGCAGGGAGTGTATCAGGCATGCAGGGAGTGTAGCAGGCATGCAGGGAGTGTAGCAGGCATGCAAGGAGTGTAGCAGGCATGCAAAGAGTGTAGCAGGGATGCAGGGAGTGTAGCAGGGATGCAGGGAGTGTAGCAGGGATGCAGGGAGTGTAGCAAGCATGCAGGGAGTGTAGCAGGCATGCAGGGAGTGTAGAAGGAAGGCAGGGAGTGGGGATTCCCCTTAAAAACACTAAACCCTCCCTCACTCCTCCTCCCTATCTTCCAGATGCCATCAACAATCTTCAATAAAGGTAAGTAAATGTTATTTTAAATGTATATTTCAATATTTATTTATAAATTTATTACTGTATGTAGTATTTGTGTGTGTTGTGTGTATGTAAAACTATAGATATTTTTTAAAAAATGAATTTTTTTGTGAATATTTTTGGGTGTCTGGAACGGATTAATTGTATTTACATTATTTCTTATGGGAAATAATTGTTCGACTTTTGGCCAGTTCGAGTTAAGGCCTAGCTCCTGGAACGGATTACGGCCAATACTCAGGGGTCCACTGTATTACGTAATGTTTTCCCTCTGCCTGGCAACCATACCTCCATAGCATATAAACAGCTTGTTTATATGGTATGTAACATGTTTCTTATATAATTTTGAAGAAAATATCATAGATGGATTAATGAAAATGTCTATATTGATGTAAAATAGGACATTTAATGAGCCCAAGAGTGATTATTACATAATAGAGAGATGTGTTCATGGAAAATGTAAACAAACCGGGTGGCGCGTGCCGTATTTGAAAGACCGCTTGCCGTATAGAAAGTTTTGGTCATAATTTGAACTCGCCATATTAACGGAACGCCGTAAAGCAAAATGCCGAAAAGCAGTCCCCTACTGTATTTACAAAATAGCAAAGTCACATGCGGCATAAGAGATTAGCAACAAAATTTTGAATTCCATTTTGAGAGAAAAAAGTCCCAGATTTCACATTGTTTCTTTATACAGTGGACCCTCGGTTAACGAAAAAAATTCATCCCAGAAGCCTGCTCAAGTGCCATTACCGAACGAATTTACGTCTTTAAGAAATAATGTCACGTAGGTTAGTCTATTTCAGACCCCCAAAAATACACTTCCACATGCAATTAAAAAATTATACTTACATAATTGTACGATTTCCGGGGTATTCGTTAACCGAGGGTCCACTGTAATTAAGTAAACACTTCCACTCAATATAAAACTAATAGAGAGAGCTGGTGGCTGGTAATGATATTTATGGTGGATAGATTAGCAATTTCTTTGCCCTGGTGGTAACACTAACAAACACTTCTCTAATTAATGGACTTTGTTGTTTTCAAATCAATCAACCCAGTGAATTATATTCCATATTTCCCAGGTCTATTAGACAGAGGTGTGTTATAATGAAAATTGTCTTCTGTATTGGTAATAATTTTTTTTTTCAGATAATGTACAGTGGACCCCTGGCTAACGAACACCCCAGAAATCGTACAATTATGTAAGTATAATATTGTAAGTGCTTGTGGAAGTGTATTTTTGGGGGTTTGAAATAGACTAACCTACGTGACATTATTTCTTAAGGAAGTAAATTCGTTCGGTAATGGCACTTGACCAGGTTTCTGGGATGAAGTTTTTTCGTTAGCCGGGGGTCCACTGTACCTTGTAGAATGGCTGTACACTTCTTGTAATATAATAGAATTATAGTAATTTGAAGGACAAAATGCCTTTTATAGTCTCTCAGAGAATGATTCTCATAATAATAATAATAATAATACTTTATTGTGACATGATACAAAGATGTACTACATATAGTTGAAAAAGTAAAATGGGGTGTACTGTTTATTAAACTTTTGGATGAAGAGTTAATTATTCTTTTTGTTTTACAGGAAGTGAATTGAATGTGAAGAAGGTAGAGAACTCCTGCAGGAATGAAGATAACACACAAAGAAGTTTAACTGAAGAGAAAAGAGAAAAAGTTTGTTAGCAGTCCTTAGATAAAACTATACAGTTTGACATTGCTTGTAAAGGAATTTGCTTTAGAATATATGTAAAGGAATATTAAAAAAAAATCAATATAAATATTTGGTCTGAAGTGATTAGGACAATGGACAATATGATGTATTCTGGGGATTGCTCATTCCAAGCTCAAGATAATCAAGTGTTCCCACGGCCACTGCCGTCTGAAGACTCGACACGACCGCCCATTCATGGTAAAAATTTTGTATGCAAATGTAGCAAAATATTTTCAAATAAAGCTGATTTCACTCGGCACATAAGAGTTCACACTGGAGAGAAGCCTCATGCTTGTCGCGTGTGTGGAAGAGAATTTTCCCTGAAAGGTAATCTTACAAAGCATATGCAGCTTCATACAGATCAGAAAGCTTATTGTTGTCCTGAATGTACCAAAACATTTCACAAAAAAGTATATCTGCATCAGCACATGAGGATTCACACTGGTGAGAAACCTTTCAAATGTACACATTGTGATCGTGCATTTTCTTTGAAAGGTAACCTTGTTCAGCACGAGAAGCTACACACTGACAGGAAATCATATAAATGTCCTGATTGTGATAAACTTTTCCTCAAGAAGAGCTACCTTGATCAGCATTTGCGTATACATACTGGAGACAGACCTCATAAATGTGAGATGTGTGGTAAAGCATTTTCATTAAAGGGCAACTTAGTGCAGCATATGAAAAGACACAGTGGTGAAAAACCTCATTCTTGCTCTGAATGTGGAAAAGCATTTGCCCTGAGATCAGCCCTAAAAGAGCATGATAAAGTGCATGATGGTGAAAAACCTTTTTCATGTCCAGAATGTAATAAAGCATTCAAAAAGAAAATTTATCTTGTGCAGCACTCTAGAATTCACACTGGTGAAAAGCCATTTACATGCTCTGAATGTGGCAAAGCATTTTCTCAGAGAAGTATTCTCAATCAGCACCTGAAGCGGCATCGAGAGAAATCTTTTAAGTGTGCAGAATGTCATAAACTCTTTCTTAAGAAAATTTACCTACCAATTAAAAAGCAGAATGTTAAATTAGGACCCTTCAGATGCAGTGACTGTGAGGACGAGGAAGAGGAGCAAGAGCGCTATATAAAAGAAGATTTTGATGATAGTATGTTGCAGGTGGATGAACAATCCTACACTTGCAATGCTACAGATAAAGATTGTCAGAATTCTGCTCTTTCTCAAGATGGAGAATATTTTGAAAATGCCAATCTATCTCACAATGAGAAAGTATGTGAAGATGTTTCCAAAGCAGTAGACAGTAGTGAGGATATATCTCTTTCTGAGTGCAATATTAGGAATATAGTTTCCAAAAATGGTAGAAAATTGAGTGATATGATACATTCAAGTCATCTGAATCTTGACTGCAGATACAACCAAGTTTCTAAGCAGTTCACAGGCTACCAGTAATACAGGTCATGATCCAAGTATTTCTCTTTAGTATCTTAGTGGAAGCATTCCAGTTAAGAGAGTCGGATCAATTTACCATTGCGTAAGACAAACAAGTGTAGAGAATGACATTCTCTACTGGATGCAAGATTATTGGTAATAGTACAAATTGTCGAAATGATAGTATTTTTTTTATAATGCATGTATTTAAAATTTCTCAACTAGGTTTTTTATTTTTTGTTTAAAATAATGTCATTTATAAGTTGGCAGAGTTTCAGATTCCCTTTTATGTCTCATTTACTGTGTTCTTTAACAGTTTTAGTGGAAAAATGTTGACGAATGTTTATATTATGTAATACTTGTCCATGTGCATTTTTCATTATCGAGATTTTATTGTCATTCAGCAGTGAAGAGTTAAAATACTATTGTTAACCTAACTGAACTGTGGTGTGGCACTGATGAGAAATTAGGGTTAAGATAGTAATAGAAAAATACTTTCAGTAACTACATATAAAGTATTATAGAAAAAATGTAGTCAAAAAGGTCAATATATTTTTAACACTGGTCTGTGAACATAGTGGTTGAAATTTTATTGCTAGTTATCAGTCAATTTTTATTAAAATTTTGCCAGAGTATAGGAGCTAGTGCAGATAGACTTAAGACACACTTCTGATATAATAGTTATGCCTGTCTAAGATAGTTCTCTCCAATATTATGTTGTAGTTTGCCAAGCTCCTAGACTAGTGCATCATATAGCTTCATTTTAGAATGCACAATTGTCAATTTGCTCTTAATGCAACTCATTGGATAAAATGAAAAGCTGTGTTTAGTTAACATCACAAAGTTTTGTCATTGTTGTGTTATAAATAAGGACACCAGCAGTATCACTCGGCCTGCACAGACTTGTACATTCATTTGTAGTAGACCAAACGTGACATCAATTCAGTGATCTATAAATTCACAAAGGTAGTCTAGTTATTTTCTTTTAAAGCTACTGAGTGAGATGCCACTTCATTGTGTTAAACATTAATTAAACAGATTAAAAATTACTGTTTATGGATCATTTAAGTAATTGCTAACCAGTTGTCAATGATCATTTTTTTTTTCATTGGCAGATCTTGTATCCAGTCTCGTTGAGTAAACATAAAATAGTAATTGATTTTGATTTAGATTTAATTCATTCAATTGGATAATGCCTTTATTTCTGTGCACAGCATCTTTTCTAAAAAAAATTAGCATTTAAAAATTTTGTTTGGAAGTTCAAGTATTTATCACGTATATACTATTACACTAGGTTCGAACATTTATTTTTCTTAGTGTAACGAGTGTTTGTAATTTGTTATGTATACAAATATATTATCTTGCAAACCACCCTTCAATTAAATAATGCAGATCTTTATCCTTTTTTAACTTTTAGTTTAAAATTGGACATATTAGCATTGCTTTTTTGTAAAACTATGTCTAGCAGTTTTTTTTTTTTTCTGGATAGTGTAATATTAATTGAGTAATTTACTTCCATTTCACATCCTAGGAAAACTACTGCCAATAATAATTATGAAAAACTGCAGGTGTCGAGCAAGCATTTATTGTGTCATTTTCCTCGCTCTACAGTTTTGTCAAATCATTAACTTCATTAACTTGACAAAGATCTATACAGTGGACCCCCGAGTATCATAATTAATCCGTTCCAGGAGCTAGTACTTAACACGAAGTTTACGAAATTCGAACCATTATTTCCCATAAGAAATAATGTAAATACAATTAATCCGTTCCACAAAAATATATTCACATACTAAATTAAAAACAATATATATATATATACATTTACTTACCTTTATTGAAGAGTTGCAGGCATCTGGAAGGTAGAGTTGCTGATAGGGCAGGAGTTAGTGGTTGGAAGGGGAATCCCTCCAAAAGGACTTCAGGTAACAAGTCCCTCTCTGGGGTCACTTCCCTTTTTGGTCTTTTAATGCCACTAGGACCAGCTTGAGAGTCACCAGACCCCTGCCTGGTGAAGTAACTGTCCAGAGTCTCTGTTTCTGGCGACCCTTCAACACTTTCCTGAAGTGCGACATGGCTCTGTCACTGAAGTGGCTGCACAGAAGGCTCATTTCAGCTTGCTCAGGGTGGTGTCTTTCAACAAATGTCTGCAACTCATTCCACTTTGTACACATCTCCTTAAGCACTGAAGAGGGCACCTCCTTCTGTCTCTCACCCTCCTCCTTTGAAGCAATAACCTCAGCTGTGGTCTGTTGCTGTTCCAGATGAAGCTCTTGCAGCTCTTCAGTTGTTAGCTCTACCCTGTGGGCCTCCACCAACTCTTCCATATCCTCACCACTCACCTCCAACCCCAGGCTGTTCCCCAATGCCACAATAGAGTCCACAACAGGCACAGGGTCGTCAGGGTCAAGGTCAGGGTCAGCCTCAAATCCTTCAAAATCCCTCTGTTGGACACAACCTGGCCACAATGGTCTCCAAGCAGAGTTCAAAGTCCTGGAAGTCACTCCTCCCAAGCCTTACCTATAAGGCGTATGCATTGCACAATGTTGAAGTGATCTTTCCAGAACTCTCTTAGGGTCAACTCAGTGTCCGAGGTCACTTCAAAGCACTTTTCAAACAGTGCTTTGGTGTACAGTTTCTTGAAGTTGGAAATGACCTGCTGGTCCATGGGCTGGAGGAGAGGAGTGGTGTTAGGAGGCAAGAACTTCACTCTCATGAAATTAAACTTGTCAGACAAACACTCTTGCAAGTTGTGAGGGTGAGCAGGAGCATTGTCCAGTATCAGGAGGCACTTGAGTGGCAATTTCTTTTCCAAGAGGTATTTCTTCACAGTAGGGCCAAACACTCCAGTCACCCATTCCTTGAAAATCTCCGTAGTGACCCATGCCTTGGTGTTAGCCTTCCAATGCACACACAAATTATTCTTGTCAACACTGTGATTCTTGAAGGGTCTGGGATTTTCATAGTGATACACCAGTAAAGGCTTCACTTTAAAATCACCACTAGCATTAGAACAAAACATGAGAGTTAGCCTGTCTTTCATAGGCTTGTGTCCTGGCTGTGTCTTTTCCTCCTGAGTAATGTAGGTCCTGTTGGGCATTTTCTTCCAAAACAGGCCTGTTTCATCACAGTTAAACACTTGTTGGGGAGGAATTGTTCAGCCTCTACGAACCCCTGGAATTCATGCACAAATTTTTCAGCTGCACGTTGTCTGAGCTGGCTGCCTCACCATGCCTCACAACACTGTGTATGCCACTACGTCTTAAACCTGTCAAACCAGCCTTTGCTGGCTTTAAAATCACTTGTCTCACCACTGGTTGCAGGCATTGTCTTGACAAGATCTGCGTGCAACTTCCTTGCCTTTTCACAAATTATCGCCATGGAAATACTATCACCCGCTCTCTGTTTTTCATGGATCCACACCAACAACAACTTCTCAACCTCATCCACTGTTTTTGATCTATTTTTCGTTAACATAACCCCTTTTGCAACATTAGCTTCCTTGATCTCATTTCTCTTTGCCAGGATAGAGCTGATAGTAGAAGGGGTTTTGTTGTACATCCTGGCAAGATCACTCAGACGTACGCCACTCTCATATTTTTCTATAATCTCTTTCTTCAGTTCGATGGTGTTCCTCACTTTCTTTACCACAGGGGTGCCACTAGGAAGCTTCTTTGGACCCATGGTGACTTATTTCACAGTGACAATCACTAAAGCACCAAAAAAAACACCAAATGTAGTGTGAATGTTTGAAAGAGCGCGCTAGGTAATGTTCTCTCAATGGTAAACAACGCTTCACTGGCGGCGTCCTGCGTCCTGCGCAGGCGGACAGGTCTAATACGTTACGAAACACGAGCCGTTTTACGATTCTCGAAATCGTAAAAAGCTTACGAAACACGATGTTTACGAAATAAGAACCTTACGAAACTCTGGGGTCCACTGTATAGAGCAAAACATAGGTACAATTAAAATTTGCAGTCAAGGGGTATGTACAGGGGTGGATCTACTTTGAAACTAATGAAACTTAAGCTTCTGAACCCCAAATTCTGGAGGGAACCTCATTTGCGACTTTAGCCCACATTACTTAAAAATTTTTGGTCTACTGTATGAGAAGGGGCCCCCATAACAGTAAAGTTTAAGGGCCCCAAAAATGTGGGTCCACAACTGGGTCTATACGTATATATACTGAGAGGTGTATGTGTCTCAGTAGTATATACATTAAGAGTTTATTTTCATTACTATTTTAGGGATTACAGATTCTTTACAGCCTTAATGATCCTAGTCTGGTGGATAGATTTCAAACCTAATAAATCATGCAGCCAACATTTAAAGCTTGGTCTGGACCAGTATTTTCTTTATTACTGTCGGCAGAATTGAATTGTATCCAGTCAAGTCAAGTGTAGCCCGTATTCCACAAGTAAACCTTTATTTTTATTTTTTTTTTATTAACACATCGGCCGTCTCCCACCAAAACAGGTTGGCCCGAAAAAGAAAAACTTTGACCATCATTCACTTCATCACTGTCTTGCCAGAGGTGCGCTTACACTACAGTTATAAAACTGCAACATTAACACCCCTCCTTCAGAGTGCACGCACTGTACTTCCCATCTCCAGGACTTAAGTCCAGCCTGCCAGTTTCCCTGAATCCCTTCATAAATAAACCTTATCATTCAATAACCCAGAACAACCCAGTTCAATGCAGATAAATCCATATTTTTCGAGGAGGCGCTTCTGAAATGATGAACGTGAAGGTAGCAATGCCAGCAACTCTAGGTCACAAGGGAAACCTAGCAGTATTCCAAGTGAGAGGTCAGTACAGCAAAAATGGAGTTAAAAATCCTTACCCTGTGCTCTGGCGCATGTAGCATGTGAAATGGCAGATCCTAGATGAAGAGAATTGATGAGATGGCTCGATTTTAACCCTTAAACTGTCCAAACTTAGATCTACGTTTTCACTGCTAGCGCTCTGAATATTTTTTTTTTTTTTTAAATTTAAGAGGGCAATTTTATGGGCATAACAAGACTAAAAAAAAAATTTTTTTAGGGTCAGTACTTACCGAGATATAAGGCCGCAAAGTTGGAGCTGGATGCTCACCTGACGGCAACATGGAGTCCTGCCACTTCCAGAAGTGATGCCGATATACCTTTTTTCTCATTTTTATTTTAATTTATATAATTTTTATGTTCTGATAATTAGGTGAACAGTATATAGATAAGGGTAAAGAGGTTTTTTTGGCATTTATGGCTTTGGAAAAGGCCTATGACAGGGTGGATAGGGAAGCAATGTGGCAGATGTTGCAAATGTATGGAAAAGGAGGTAGGTTATTGAAAGCAGTGAAGAGTTTTTATGAGGATAGTGAGGCTCAGGTTAGAGTATGTAGGAGAGATGGAGATTATTTCCCAGTAAAAGTAGGCCTTAGACAGGGATGTGTAATTTCACCATGGTTGTTCAATATATTTATAGATGGGGTTGTAAGAGAAGTGAATGATCGGGTTTTGGCAAGATGTGTGGGGTTAAAAGATAAAGAATCTAACACAAAGTGGGAGTTGTCACAGTTGCTCTTTGCTGATGACACTGTGCTTTTGGGAGATTCTGAAGAGAAAATGCAGAGGTTGGTGGATGAGTTTGGTAGGGTATGTAAAAGAAGAAAATTAAAAATGAATATAAGAAAGAGTAAGGTGATGAGGATAAAAAAATTAGGTGACGAAAGATTGGATATCAGATTGGAGGGAGAGAGTATGGAGGAGGTGAATGTATTCACATATTTAGGATTGGATGTGTCATCAGATGGGTCTATGAAAGATGAGGTGAATCATAGAATTGACGAGGGGAAAAAGGTGAGTGGTGCACTGAGGAGTCTGTCGAGACAGAGGAGAAGCAAAGAGGGGAAATGTTTGAGAGTATAGTTATACCAACGCTCTTATATGGGTGTGAAGCATGGGTGGTGAATGTTGCAACAAGGAGAAGGCTAGAGGCACTGGAGATGTCATGTCTGAGGGCAATGTGTGGTGTGAATATAATGCAGAGAATTCATAGTTTGGAAATTAAGAGGAGGTGCGGGATTACCGAATCTATTATTCAGAGGGCTGAGGAAGGGTTGTTGAGGTTGTTTGGACATATAGAGAGGATGGAACAAAATAGAATGACTTTGAGTGTGTATAAATCTTTAGTGGAGGTAAGGCGGAGTGGGGGTCAGCCTAGGAAAGGTTTTAGGGAGGGGGTAAAGGAGGTTTTGTGTGCGAGGGGCCTGGACTTCCAGCAAGCATGTGTGAGCATGTTAGATAGGAGCAAATGGAGACAAATGGTTTGTAGGACTTGACGTGCTGTTGGAGTGTAAGCAAGGTAATATTTATGAAGGGATTCAGGGAAACTGGCAGGCCGGACTTGAGTCCTGGAGATGGGAAGTACAATGGTAGCATTCTGAAGGAGGGGGTGTTAATGTTGCAGTTTTATAACTGTAGTGTAAGTGCACCTCTGGCAAGACAGTGATGGAGTGAATGATGATGAAGTTTTTCTTTTTCGGGCCACCCTGCCTTGGTGGAAAACGGCTGATGTGTTAATAAAAAAAAATGCAATTTATAGTTCTTGTGATTTCAAAGCCAATCTTTGTTCTGACACTAATATTAAGTCCTGAAATAGTACTCACATAGTCACAAACACTGACAGGTGAACATTTTCACCTATCTTTGTCGTGTACTATTGTCTAGAATTTTTTTTTTAACACGTCGGCTGTTTCCCACCGAGGCAGGGTGACCCAAAAAGAAAGAAAAAAAACTTTCATCATCATTCAGCACTTTCACCATCACTCATACATAATCACTGTACTGTCTTTGCAGAGGCGCTCAGATACAACTGTTTAGAAGTCCCTCCAAACTGCCAATATCCCAAACCCCTCCTTTAAAGTGCAGGCATTGTACTTCCCATTTCCAGGACTCAGGTCTGGCTAACCAGTTTCCCTGAATCCCTTCACAAAATATTACCCTGCTCACACTCCAACAGCTCGTCAGGTCCCGAAAACCATTCGTCTCCATTCACTCCTATCTAACACACTCACGCATGCTTGCTGGAAGTCCAAGCCCCTCACCCACAAAACCTCCTTTACCCCCTCCCTCCAACCTTTTTGAGGATGACCCCTACCCTGCCTTCCTTCCCCTACAGATTTATATGCTCTCCAAGTCATTCTACTTTGTTCCATTTTCTCTAAATGACCAAACAACCTCAACAAGCCCTCTGACTAATACTTTTAGTAACTCCACACCTCCTAATTTCCACACTCCAAATTCTATGCATAATATTTACACCACACATTGCCCTTAGACAGGACATCTCCACAGCCTCCATCCGCCTCCTCGCTGCAGCATTTACAACCCAAGATTCACGCCCCTCATGAGACCAGGCCTCATGATGGACCAGAGTCTGATCAACCAGGCTGTTTCTGCTGGCCACACGCAATCTGATGTATGAACCACAGCCCGGTTGGTCAGGTACCACTATACTTTCGTACATTCACTTTTTTGCCTCCATGGATAACGGTTTTGTCTCCATAGATACTTCAACGCACAACACACCACTCACCTTTTTTCCTTCATCAGTTCTATGGCTAACCTCATTCTTCATAAACCCATCCAATGACAAGTCAACTCCTAAATATTTATAAACATTCACTTCCATACTCCCTCTCTCCAATATGATAAACAATTTTTCTTTATCTAAATCGTTTGATACCCTCATCACCTTACTTTTATCTATGTTCACTTTAAACTTTCTACCTTTACACACTCTCCCAAACTCGTCCACTAACCTTTGCAACTTTTCATTAGAATCTCCCAAAAGCACAGTATCATCAGCAAAAAGTAACTGTCAACTCCCAGTTTGTATTTGATTCCCCATAATTTAAAGCCACCCCTCATCCCAACACCCTAGCATTTACTTTTTTACAACCCCATCTATAAATATATTAACCCTTTCACTGTCGAGACCCGTGCTCACAAACTTGCTCTCAGTGTCGAAGAATTTAAAAAAAAAATTCTTATGAAATGATAATCTTTTCCCAATGGTAATGACACCAAAAGTACAAAATTTGATGGAAAACGTACGGAATTACATTCTCGCGAAGTTAGTCTCAGCAATATTTAGGCATCAACGATTTTGCCCACTTGGAGCCCTATTTTCGGCCAATTCCATTGTTCCACTTGACTAAACTCATAGCTATTTCGATAGAACTCCATTTGTTCTATTGACTGAGTACAAGAAACTGCCCATTTACCAATTTCAACTACCCAATAAAGTGATCAGAAATTGGAAATTTGGCCAATTTCATACACAATTCAAGTAAGGTCAATTTCAAAATAGGGTCCAGAATAAACAGTGCAGACATTCCTAGCACTAAAATAACATTTTCTCTGTTCATTAGTCACGTCTCCAGGCCCCTCTTATATTACACTTGCTTTCCATTTTGAATTTTTATTCACAAAAAATAGAAGATTTACTGTTATGCATTATTGTAAAAATGGTATAAATAATATCAGCACATTTGTGAAAGCATATTAGACCTACCAGTTGACATGTATTGGACACGTGACGTGATTTGTTTACTCCTGAACATCGCCAAAAATCAAACATTTTTGCTACTTTGAGCTCAATTTCAAGGTACTTTTAGTCTATAAACTATTCAAAATCATCTCTATTGCTGTAATATATCTTCAATTCTATCAAATGAGACCAAGAAAACGAGAATACAACCATAAATACCATATGAAAATACACTGCAAAGTCGGTGTTTTAAACCAAAAACACGGTCTGAATTTTTTTCTTATGCCTGCTGCAGGATTTTTTTTATATTGCGCACACTGACCACTCAGACCCATTCTCTCATATGTAGGCCAACCAGCTTTCTTCTACAAGATTGGAAGCCGCTAGAATTTTGGCATAATATTACGGCACCAACACTGGCTTGCAAGCCGTAATATTACAGCACTGACAGTGAAATGGTTAATTGATAAATTATGCACAGTAAGAGAATTATAACTTTTTCACTGATGGGAAGCACTTCATGGCTTCTCTTAGGCTTTGAAGAACAGCCGCCATCACTACTTTTGTGCTTTGGTGTAATTATTAAGCAAAATTAAGGGTTATTTTTTGGACGTGGGAAACCACGGAAACCAGACCAGCAGATACGGGCGTCCTGCTTTAGTGATAAACACAGGAAAAGTGTCATGACGTAGTGTACTGGAGTGTTGCTCCATTGTTCCCAACCATGCGATGCTTCAGTGCTCTGCCAGAGCTCAGTGAGGAAGGAGGCCTGCTAGTTGTTCCTCAGTGCCCCTTTTTCACGAACTTTGCAACGCTACATCTCCGCTCCAAGTGGTCAGAATGGATCGAACTAAACTTGGTGACATTACACATCCCTGTCTAAGACCTACTTTTACCGGGAAGTGATCTCCCTCTCTCCTACACACTCTAACCTGAGCCTCACTATCCTCATAAAAACTTTACAGCATTTAGTAACTTACTACCTATTCCATACACTTGCTACATCTGCCACATTGCTCCCCTATCCACTCTATCATATGCCTTTTCTAAATCCATAAATGCAATGAAAACTTCTCTACCTTTATCTAAATACTGTTCACATATATGCTTCACTGTAAACACTTGATCTACACATCCCCTACCCACTCTAAAGCCTCCTTGCTCATCTGCAATCCTGCTCTCTGTCTTCCCTCTAATTCTTTCAATAATAACCCTACCGTACACTTTACCTGGTATACTCATTAAACTTATTTTCCTATAATTTTTACAATCTTTTTTGTCCCCCTTTCCTTTATATAAAGGAACTGTACACTCTGTGAATCCCTAGGTACCTTCCCCTCTTTCATACATTTATTAAGCAAAAATACCAACCACTCCAACACTATATATTCCCCTGCTTTTAACATTTCTGTCATGATCCTGTGAGTTCCACCTGCTTTACCCCCTTTCATTCTACGTAATACCTCGCGCACCTCCCCCACACTCACATCCTGTTCTTCTTCACTCCTAAAAGATGTTATACCTCCCTGACCATTGCATGAAATTACCGCCTCCCTTTCTTCATCGACATTTAAAAGTTCCTCAAAATATTCCCGCCATCTACCCAATACCTCCAGCTCCCCATCTACTAACTCCCCTATTCTGTTTTTAACTGACAAATCCATTCATTCCCTTCGCTTTCTTAACTTATTTATCTCACTAAAAAAAAATTTCTTATTCTCAGCAAAATTTTTTGACAGTGCCTCTCCCACTCTATCATTTGCTCTTCTTTTGCACTCTTTCACCACTGTCTTTACCTTTCTTTTACTTTCCATATACTCTGCCCTTGTTATATCACTTCTGCTTTGTAAAAACCTCATATAAGCTACCTTTTTCTTTTTTATCATACCCTTCATCATTCCCAGCAATGTTTTAGACATGCTGGAGTATTTATAAAACTCCTTGAAGCACGGTGAAAGACGAGTGTCACTCCACTGCTGAAAGAGCAGCAGTTGAGTGACACTTGATGATCGAGCACTGCTCCAGGGAACCTTTGCTTTATTTGTTTTTAATGTTGCACATAAACATGTCTGTCTATCTATCTATCTATCTGTCTATCTATCTATCTATCTGTCTGTCTGTCTATCTGTAAGTCTGTCTGTCTAGCTCTGCTTATCTGTCTTTCTGTCTGCCTGTGTGTGTGTGTCTTCCTGTCTCTGTCTCAGAGCCGCTCATGAACCAACAGGTATTACACATGATGCATAGTACTAGTCATGTCTGATTCCTGATCAAGTGAAAATGCGAATTGCCAGTCATGTTTATTATGCCTTATATCTACAAGCACAGTATAGCATGTCTGCATTTTTTGGGTTATCCTAGGTAATTTACACCATGTATGATAACTGTACTTATGTGTACCTGTGAGATAGAGACAGAGACAGTGATAGACAGACAGACAGAGAGAGACAGCCAAAGTCAATCAGCCAGCCAGTCAGCCAGCCAGCCTGCAGAATACATATTACACGTTCCAGAATCACTTCTCTTTACTTAGGGCATAGGTTATAGGACATTCTAGCAGAATGACCAGTGCTTTCAAAATTGAAAGGTTGTAGCACAAATGTTGTATGTACATACATGGGTTATTATCAAGTTTTTTTTTTTTATATTTCCTCAACCACTTGTGGCCACATCCATCTCAAAGCCACTAAACTCTGGGTCATCATCACTTTCCTCTTAAAAGGGGAATGTTAATACGACATGGCATCAGTGAATCCCTGGTGTTTGCACGCTGTTTGCTCTAGCTGGCGCTCAATTGAACTGGTGCTCCCACCTTGTGTTAAGACCCATTCGATACTGAACAGGCATTTCACGCCAAGCGTGCCAAATTTGGAGGCAGGAAAAATAAAACGTTGATCTACATTTGGAGCACTAGCGGTAACAATGTAGATTTACGTTTGGACAGTTTAAGGGTTAAACTTTATTTGCCTCTGGACCCACTGAAAACCCTTAAAGAGTGTGATT
Source organism: Cherax destructor (assembly GCA_009830355.1). NCBI lineage: Eukaryota > Metazoa > Arthropoda > Malacostraca > Decapoda > Parastacidae > Cherax > Cherax destructor. The sequence goes on from WNWK01000957.1 coordinate 30,190, forward strand.
AAAGCTGGGTGGCAGAAGGTCCAACTTCATGTATTGGCTGGCAAAATGCAGATTAGGCTGAATTTCCCAGTTGTAACTAATGGGTATCTAAGTGGATGGCGATCTTGTTTCTTAGAACCCTTTCAGAGTTTTTTTGATGTGGGATGTTAATGCTATCGGTCTGTAATACTTTGCAATGATTTTACTGCCACCTTTGTGGAGTGGGGCTGTCTGTTGTTTTTATTGACTGTGGGATGACCCCTGTGTCGAATGCTAAAGGCACGTGAAAGGGGCTTCTTGCACTTCTTGATGAGCATGAAACTTCCATGAGTCTGGGCATGGGGCAGAGTGCATGGACATGTCATTTATTGCTTTTTCACTCTTGTGGTGTATGATGATATTAGAGATTTATAATTAACCAAATTTTGAGTCTCGGCCAAAAAAAAAAATTCATACATATTGGGACTTCAGTATCTCACTCAATTCTTTGCTGTCATTTGTATAAGTCCATTCTCATCTGAGAGGAGGGTCTAATACTGGATGTTTTTGCACTAGATTTTTCATAAGCAAAGAAGTATTTTGGGTTTCTTTCAGTTTTATTTATAGCTTTAAGTTCTTCCTGAGTTTCTTGTCTCGTTTGCTGTATAACCCCTGTGGTTTAGCGCTTCTATTTGATTATAATAATAATAATAATCTTGTCTTGTTTATGATTCCTTAAGCTCAAGTTTGATATTTGCTATTTCTCTGACCAGTTCCTCCCTTCGTATTACAGATATATTGGCCTCTTTTAGCCGCTCTGTTATTCTTTGCCTTCGCTTGTATAGGGAGCGTCTTTCTCTTTCTAGTTTACATCTTCTCTTCCTTTTCCTTAAAGGAATATGCCTTGAACATACCTCTAGTGCCACTGAGTTAATTGGTTCTAGACATAGGTGCTTAGGTTATCTTCCCAGTTTATGACAACAGCACTGTATACCTGGAGAGGGTTTTGGGGATCAGTGCGCCTACGTGGGCTGTGACCAGGCCTCGCTATTGTTCTATTCAGTCATCCTTCCATAAAAATATATTTCTTAATACCGATCTGTGTACAAGAACATACTTCAGTGCCCCTACTTCATTAAATTTAAAACCAGGTGTCAAACCCATTCAAATTCAGGCCTTCAAAATTGAAAAATTATTTTTCTATACAATATTTCCAGAAATTGTGCAGATGGTTGTAAATCCACAGCAGCAAGCCAGTGGAGGAGAAAGCAGTGATGAAAATGAGGAAGATGTAGCAGAAAGAGTCTCTATTGATAGGTTAATTCAGTTGACAGGTGAACTGCTAAAAGGTCTAGAGCAACGCAGTTTTATAATAAGTGAACAAGAAATAATGAACATTTACATGCTGCAGGATAAACTAATCAAAGGAAGGCCAAAATATATGAAACAGCTCAGCTTGGTTAGCTTTATTAAGTGTATTCTAACCTAACCATTCTGTAATCCAGCAAACTCACTAATCCAGCACACTACAGGTCCCAATGATGCTGGATTAGTGATGGCCGACCTGTACTTTAATTTAATTTTAAACAAATAGTAAAGCATGGCTAATGTGACTGAAAAATGACAGGATGGATAATGAGAACCTTCAAAACCAGGGATGCCAAGCCCATGTTGACACTTTTCAGGTCGCTTGTTCTATCTAGGCTGGAATATTGCTGCACACTAACTGCACCTTTCAAGGCAGGTGAAATTGCTGACCTAGAAAATGTGCAGAGAACCTTCACGGCACGCATAACTGCGATAAACCACCTTAATTACTGGGAACGCTTGAAGTTCCTAAACCTGTACTAAAAAATAAAATAAAATACTTTATTGAGACATTGTACAGTTATATATGGTAGACCTAGTTATATATAGTTATTACATAGTTATTACTTAGTTATTAATGAGATGTACATGCCAAAAGCCCCTAATATGCTGTGCATTGCGGGCATTCTTAGGACTACTTAATTCTAGACTACATGGTAAAAAGTTATGGTTGATAATTTATAAAATAAGTAAAGTTGCATATCTAAGTTATAAAGTTTGAATATAAGTTGAACATATCAATTAATTGTAGCAATGCAACTAATTGAGTGAGATAACAATTTAAAACAATTAATTGCATTGCAGTTAGTTTACGTGGTCATTATACGTAATGTAAGTGTTGTGGAAATAATTAGCTAAGTATGTAATATTCATAACAGGTTTTACATTCAATTGATTAGTCAGGTTTTTACGTTAAGTGATTATTCTACTTTGCTGGGAATGTTTGATATTGAGCAATTAGCTTTGGGTGAGAAGGTGGTTTTTTAGCATCGTTTTGAATTGGGGTACAGGCACATTATTATATACACGTGGAAAATTCTCAAGGGATTAGTACCAAACTTGCACACGAGAGTCACTCCCTACGAAAGCAAAAGACTCGGCAGGCGATGTAACATCCCCCCAATGAAAAGCAGGGGTGCCACTAGCACGTTGAGAGACAACACAATAAGTGTCAGGGGCCCAAGACTGTTCAACTGCCTCCCAGCATACATCAGGGGGATTACCAACAAACCCCTGGCACCTAAAGTCGGTACCTGAACAGCCAGGCTGTGGTTCGTACATTGGACTGCGTGCGGCCAGCAGTAACAGCCTGGTTGATCAGGCTCTGGTCCAACATGAGGCCTGGTCACAGACCGGGCTGCAAAGGCGTTGACCCCTGGAACTCTCTCCAGGTATACTGTACAGATTAGTACATATACACTATTATAAGGAGGAAGGAAAAGAATGCAAGTTGAGAGTAAAGCTTATAAACACTTTATTATTCATAGTTTACATAAATATTACGTATATAATCAAAGCAAGGTTAAACTATCTTTAACATTTTAAAGTTACCTTTGGATACCTTGCTAATGCAGTATAAATTGTCCTCATCAGTAACAGAATGGAAAGTTGCTAAATTATTATTATAATCAAAACTAAGTGCTAAACACACCAGGGGCATACAGCAAGGAAAGTTGCTAACAAATAAAACTTTCAGTTCACTTCAGATGAAATGGATATGTATTAGTATCATATTAAAGTGTTTTTTATACATGACTAGAGCCTCTCCTCGCTTAGTGACATACTCATTTACCGAAGACTCTGATTTACGATTGGCTCTCTGACCAGTATGCATTCCTAAATAATGTATATTAGAGCTGATTTCCTTTATTCTGTTTAATAGACCCCTGGCTGTCTTCAAGAAGGCGCTGGACAGGCACCTAAAGTCAGTACCTGACCAGACGGGCTGTGGTTCGTACATCAGGTTGCGTGCGGCCAACAATAACACCCTGGTTGATCAGGCTCTGATCCACCATAAGGCCTGGTCACAGACTGGGCCGCGGGGACGTTGACTCCCGAAACCCTCCAGGTATATTCCTGGTATACACCAGTCGGCTAACACCCAGGTACCCATTTTACTTATGGGTGATCATGACAACTGGTGTAAGGAAACACGACCAATGTTTCCACCCTTGCCGGGAATCAAACCCGGACCCTCAGTGTGTGAAGTGAGAGCTTTGCCTACCAGGCCCCGGGCCACCATGAAGAGAGTTGAAGAAAATGGTGTGCTGAAGATAATGTTCAGCTTGTTGTTGAAAAGAATTTTGGGCATATTGTAGAAGAGAATGACTGGCATGTTGTTGAAGAGAATGACTGGCATGTTGTTGAAGAGAATGACTGGCATGTTGTTGAAGAGAATGACTGGCATGTTGTTGAAGAGAATGACTGGCATGTTGTTGAAGAGAATGACTGGCATGTTGTTGAAGAGAATGACTGGCATGTTGTTGAAGAGAATGACTGGCATGTTGTTGAAGAGAATGACTGGCATGTTGTTGAAGAGAATGACTGGCATGTTGTTGAAGAGAATGACTGGCATGTTGTTGAAGAGAATGACTGGCATGTTGTTGAAGAGAATGACTGGCATGTTGTTGAAGAGAATGACTGGCATGTTGTTGAAGAGAATGACTGGCATGTTGTTGAAGAGAATGACTGGCATGTTGTTGAAGAGAATGACTGGCATGTTGTTGAAGAGAATGACTGGCATGTTGTTGAAGAGAATGACTGGCATGTTGTTGAAGAGAATGACTGGCATGTTGTTGAAGAGAATGACTGGCATGTTGTTGAAGAGAATGACTGGCATGTTGTTGAAGAGAATGACTGGCATGTTGTTGAAGAGAATGACTGGCATGTTGTTGAAGAGAATGACTGGCATGTTGTTGAAGAGAATGACTGGCATGTTGTTGAAGAGAATGACTGGCATGTTGTTGAAGAGAATGACTGGCATGTTGTTGAAGAGAATGACTGGCATGTTGTTGAAGAGAATGACTGGCATGTTGTTGAAGAGAATGACTGGCATGTTGTTGAAGAGAATGACTGGCATGTTGTTGAAGAGAATGACTGGCATGTTGTTGAAGAGAATGACTGGCATGTTGTTGAAGAGAATGACTGGCATGTTGTTGAAGAGAATGACTGGCATGTTGTTGAAGAGAATGACTGGCATGTTGTTGAAGAGAATGACTGGCATGTTGTTGAAGAGAATGACTGGCATGTTGTTGAAGAGAATGACTGGCATGTTGTTGAAGAGAATGACTGGCATGTTGTTGAAGAGAATGACTGGCATGTTGTTGAAGAGAATGACTGGCATGTTGTTGAAGAGAATGACTGGCATGTTGTTGAAGAGAATGACTGGCATGTTGTTGAAGAGAATGACTGGCATGTTGTTGAAGAGAATGACTGGCATGTTGTTGAAGAGAATGACTGGCATGTTGAAGATAATGTTTTATGTGTTGTTGAAGAGAATGTTTGCTGTGTTGTTGTAGAGAATGTCTGGCATTTTGTTAAAGAGAATGTTGTATTATTGAAGAGAATGTCTGACTGTTAAAGAGAATGACTGGTGTGTTGTAGAAGAGAATATTGTATTGTTGAAGAAAATGTAAGGCATGAGATAATAATTTATGACTAGCCACGAGTTCGATCCCCACCCGTGGTATGGTTTGAAGAGAATGTATGTGTTGTAGAAGAGAATTTCTTGTGTGTTGTCAAAGAATGTCAGGTGCGTTAAAGAGAAAGTCTAGTGTTGTCAAAGAGAATTTTTAGCTTGTAGAAGAGAATGTCTGGTATGCAGAAGAGAATATCTGGTGTGTTGTGAAATAGAATATTTTTCGTGTTGTAGAAGAGAATGTCTGGATTGAAGAGTATCTGATTTACTGAAGAAATTGTCTAGCGTGTTGAGGAGAATGTTTGGCATGCTTTAGAAGAGAATGTCTGACATGCTTTAGAAGAGAATGTCGGACATGTTGTTGAAAAGAATATCTGGGATGTTGGTAAAGAGAATATTTATCACGTTGAAAATGTCTGGCGTGTTGTAGAAGAGAATGTGTGGTCCGTTCTTGAAGAGAATGTCGTGTTGTAGAAGGGAATGTTTGGTGAGTTGAAGAGAATGTATAGTGTTGTTGAAAGGAATGTCTGGCGTATTGATGAAGAGAATGTTTGGCGTGTTGCAGAAGAGAATGTCTGGTGTGTTGTAAAAGAGAATAGCAAATTGTAGAAGAGAATGTCTAGCATGTTGTAGAAGAGAATGTCTAGCATGTAGAAGAGAATGTCTAGCATGTAGAAGAGAATGTCTGGTATGTTGTTGAATAGAATGTCTTATGTGTTGTAGAAGAGTATTTGACGTGTTGTTGAAGAGAATGTCTTGCTTGTTGTTAAAGAGAAGTTTTTGAATCCCTTTTTTAAGGCTTGCCCTTATTGTAAAATTTTTAAGTGTTTTTGAATTTTAGAAGGAAATGCCTGTTTTGTTGAAGAAGAGAATGTCGCGTTTTGTTGAAGAGTATGTCTGGTGTGTTGATAATTTCTTGTGTATTGAAGAGAATGTTTGGTGTGTTGTAGAAGAGAATGTTTGGTGTGTTGTAGAAGAGAATGTTTGGTGTGTTGTAGAAGAGAATGTTTGGTGTTGTAGAAGAGAATATTTGGTGTGTTGTAGAAGAGAATGTTTGGTGTGTTGTAGAAGAGAATGTTTGGTGTGTTGTAGAAGAGAATGTTTGGTGTGTTGTAGAAGAGAATGTTTGGTGTGTTGTAGAAGAGAATGTTTGGTGTGTTGTAGAAGAGAATGTTTGGTGTGTTGTAGAAGAGAATGTTTGGTGTGTTGTAGAAGAGAATGTTTGGTGTGTTGTAGAAGAGAATGTTTGGTGTGTTGTAGAAGAGAATGTTTGGTGTGTTGTAGAAGAGAATGTTTGGTGTGTTGTAGAAGAGAATGTTTGGTGTTGTAGAAGAGAATATTTGGTGTGTTGTAGAAGAGAATGTTTGGTGTGTTGTAGAAGAGAATGTTTGGTGTGTTGTAGAAGAGAATGTTTGGTGTGTTGTAGAAGAGAATGTTTGGTGTGTTGTAGAAGAGAATGTTTGGTGTGTTGTAGAAGAGAATGTTTGGTGTGTTGTAGAAGAGAATGTTTGGTGTGTTGTAGAAGAGAATGTTTGGTGTGTTGTAGAAGAGAATGTTTGGTGTGTTGTAGAAGAGACTGTTTGGTGTGTTGTAGAAGAGAATGTTTGGTGTGTTGTAGAAGAGACTGTTTGGTGTGTTGTAGAAGAGAATGTTTAGCACGTATATTTTTAATAAGTTACGTGTTGTAGAAGAGAGTATCTGGGGTGTTTTCGAAAATAATGTCTTGTGTCTTGTTGAAGAGAATGTCTGGTGTGTTGTTGAGGAGAATGTTTGGTGTGTTGTTGAAGATAATCTCTGGCGTGTTGAAGAGAATGTCTGGTGTGTTGTTGAAGAGAATCTCTGGCGTGTTCTAGAAACAGCATAAGTAAGTCTGTTCTAGTTTATGCATGGAGGCAGGAATTTCTTAAAGAAGTGTATACATAGGGAACCTTGTGAGAACAGTGGCGTACCTAAGATATGGCAGGTGCCCTGGGTGTCACTTGAAGGGGGCGCCACTGAGCAGGTTCTCCCCTCAAGGAAGGTTCCTTGAGGCTGGTGAGGGGCTCTTGATCTAGGGAATTGGATCTATGCTCCAGTTCCCTGAATTAAGCCTGAATACCTTCCATCCCCCCTCCCACAGGCGCTGTATAATCCTACGGATTTAGCGCTTCCCCCTTGATGATAATAATAATAAGAATGAGCAGGTTCTATTAAAGTCAGACAAGCCATCCTCGGATAGTGAAAAATAAAGTAATTTTCGTCAGATGTATGATCTGATCATGGGTGAGAAGCACTAGGATGGCTAGATTTATAAACCACTTATATATATTATTAGGTGATATAGAAAAACACGTAAGTAAACACTACGACATATTTAGCAGCGCTGTATGACCCCTGTGGTTTAGCGCTTCTGTTTGATTATAATAATAATACGACATATTTATTAGAAAACGTTTCGGTCCTGGGACCTTGATCACATCTAACATACAGATTGTTGTTGTTGTATGTTCGCAGGTACATCAGGCCCGGGTCTTCTCCAAATGGGGGCATTGGCCCCCTAGGTAGAGGGTGTCGGTCATCTTTCTTTCTTTCTTGCTGTGGCTTCCCATGATGGGGAGTGTCTTCTGACGTCGCATCTTCATCAGCAGATCTTGGTACTTCAGGCTGTGGTTCTACCTACATAGGAAGAAGGATGGGGGATAAGAAAGAAGGAAGTGAGAGAAAGAATAGCTGTAGTGGGTAGTCTTGGTCGTCGTCGGGGTTCTCCTGCGTCGTCATCGAGGGGGCGGGTGGGTGGCTAGGACTGGGAGCAGTGTCTCCAAGTCATGGGTGGCTAGGTAAACCAGCCGGGCTGCTTTGTCCTCGCGGGTCAGATCCCCAGGTGCCATCGGGAAGTGCCTGCGGCGGATGGACGTCGTCGCAGGACAGTCAAGCATGTAGTGAACTAGAGGCTTTGGAACCATCCGGTCGCAGTGGCGGCAAAGCTCCTCACTCATGCGTTCGATAAGGCGCTTTGCAGTAGGGTAGCCGAGGCGCAGGCGGTGGACGCTGACTTGCAGCTCCCTGTTCAGTTTCCTCATGTTTGGTGGGGGCTCCCTACGTGTCGCTCTGTCATACCAGTGCCGGCTCCGAGATGCTCCCGGTGCTGGTAATGGGCGTCTGCCTGCGGCTAATGGCAATTGTAGTCGCAGGTTGGGCCGCAAGTGTGGCAGACTTAGCCGCCCCATCATTCCCAGCAAGGTTGATGTGGCTTGGTATCCAATTGATTGTTGCTTGCCGGCCCTGCTCGTCAAGTGAATGTAGGTCTCTTCTGATGGCGGTGAGGAGCCGGTTGAAAGACAGTATATATAGGCGGAGAGTGAGGTGTGAGTAACGCTGGTGACCTGAAGAATGCCATATTAGGATGAGGACGGGTAGACGATGAGATAATGTGACTCCTGTGTTGCTGGGTAGAGGCTTCTTTGCCAGCTTGAGTATCATGTATGCTAATGTTTTAGAAATTTTGTGGTTTCCAGTGTTACGTTCTATTGTGTCAGTGACGGCGATTAGCGAGGCTTCTAGACACCGTCGGCGTCTAACATCTTATTCGGTGAGAACGAGTTGTGCCTCATCCCAGTTCATCAAATGCCTCGTGGAGTCTTTGTGGAGGACACAGGCGTACCTTAAGTCGTCTCTGTTACTGGCATTTCGATGCTCGTTCAGGCGGACCGCAAGATCTCTACCTGTTTCGCCTACATATTTCTTGGGACAGAATCCACAGGGGATGGTATAGACGCCTGCTGTGGAAGTTAGAGGTGTGGGGCTGCGTTTCGTAGTGAGGTCTTTGATAGATGACGTGTTTATGGTGGAAACATTTATGTTACTCTTAGCAAGTGTCTGGCGAGTATTGTGGCAACATTACCACATGGGAGCACTATGAGCTGCTTAGAGGGCTGTTCCATGGGTGGTTTGTTGAGGATACCTTGTGCCTTGAGTCTGCAATCTCGGATGAAGAAAGATGGAAACTGAAGACGTGTAAAAGCTTGTGTTATGTAAATACATTCTTCAAGAAAACAAGGGCTGAAGATGCGAAGAGCTCTCAAGAAGAAGCCAATGAGGACTCCTTTTAGTGCGGGTGTCTTGGTGTGAACAGAAGTGTATAAGATCATCCTTGTTGGCAGGTATTCTATACACTTTGAAGAGAAGTTTGTCACTGTCGGGAGATCTGCACAGGAGGACGTCGAGGAAAGGAAGTTTGCCATCTTTTTCGAGCTCAAGTGTAAACTTTATTGATGGTTTGGCTGCATTGATCTTGTTGAGGAGGGCCTGGATATTGAGACGTCTCGGAGAGAAAACCAATATATCATCAACGTATCTTAGCCACGTAACGGAGTTGGGAATGAGGGTGCTGAATTTCTGTCTCTAGGTTTTCCATGAAGAGACTGGCAAGCACATCACTGAGCGGGCTGCCCCCATTGCCATCCCAAAGCTTTGTTTGTAACAGTTGTCCTGATACTTGAAGAAGTTGAAATTAACACAAAGATCCACTAGACTGATGAAATCTAGAAGAGGTAAAGGGAGGTCGTGGTTCTCAGTGAACCTCTGTCTCAGAATGTTTATTGCAGCATCAGTAGGAACGTTGGTAAAAAGGGCTGTGACATCGAAGGAAATTCGAGAGAGAAAGTCACCTGAGTGTTTGAGGTGGGCTTGACTGATGGTGCCCAGAAGTGCTGGAAGGTATTTGGCAAGGTGGCCAGCTAATCTGTGTGGTGCACTCCCTATACCCGAAGTGATAGGGCGTAGTGGAATGCCAGGCTTATGTGTCTTAGGAAGGCCATACAGGTGTGCTGGTTTCAGTTGACTTGGCAGAGACAGAGAAATTTAGCACCCTCACAAACACCTACCCTAATACACTATTCCTAGCTCCTACCAACCCAATTGAAGTCTCGCTCATAATCAACACCCTTAAAAACAAGGCAGGAGACTTAAACAGCTTACCAACTTTTATGTACAAAAAAGCTTCACAGGTACTGTCACCAATTATAGCAACACTATTCAATTCAATTCTCAAAATAGCTAGGGTCACCCCGATCCACAAAGGAGGTGATCAAACTGACTTGAATAATTATAGACCAATTTCTAATTTACCACTGCTTTCTAAAATCTTCGAAAAATTAATTCATAGACAAATCTATTCCTACCTCGTCTCACACAATGTACTCAACCCCTGTCAATTTGGATTCAGGACAAACAAGAGCACAAACGATGCTATTATGCACATTTTGGAGTTAATATACACCGCACTTGAGAAGAAAGAAGTTCCACTGGGAATCTTCATTGATCTACGCAAAGCTTTTGATACAGTCGACCATGATTTACTGCTCACAAAATTAGCACACTATGGTATAAGGTGGCACCCACTCAACTACCTTAAGTCATACCTCTACAACAGAAGCCAATACGTGTACACAAATGGAGCGAACTCTTCCACACAACAAATTACAGTCGGAGTCCCTCAAGGAAGTGTCCTGGGGCCACTCCTATTCCTCATTTACATAAATGACCTACCGAATGCATCACAACTACTCAAACCCATTTTATTTGCAGATGACACAACATATGTCTTCTCTCACCCAAATCCAGTTATACAGGCCAACACTGTTAATGCAGAATTACAGAAAATATCAACATGGATGACGACTAACAAGCTTACTCTCAATACTGACAAGACCTACTTCATACAGTTTGGAAGCAAAACCACAAATGTTCCACTTAACATAACGCTCAATGGTTCACCCATCACAAGACTCACAGAGGGAAAATTCCTAGGAATCCACCTTGACAGCAGACTTAAATTCCAAACACATATACAACAAATTTCCAAGAAAATCTCAAAGACAGTAGGCATATTATTTAAGATACGCTACTATGTACCTCAACCAGCTCTCCTTGCACTATACCACTCACTCATCTACCCTTATCTCACTTATGGAATCTGTGCATGGGGATCTACAACACTCATAACCTAGACCACTCATAACCCAGCAAAAGGCTGCAGTCAGAATGATAACAAATTCCCACTCTAGACAGCATACTCCACCAATATTCAAAAGCCTAAAACTACTCATCATAAAGAACATTCACACTTATAATTGTGCCTACTACATACATAGAACTCTACATTCTAATATAAACCCTCCACTCAAAATTCTCTTCACCAACCTTAATAGGACCCATGACCATAACACAAGAAACAGATCACATTTTGATGTACCCCGCGTCCATAGCAACCTATGTAAAAATTCAATGCATATAAAGGGCCCCAGATTCTGGAACTCATTACCAGAAAATACAAAAATAACCTTGTCTCAGAATCATTTTAAGACTCTTCTCAAAAACCACATACTCACCCTTACCTAAATACTCGTAATAAAAAAAAATACTCATTGTTATTTCTCCTATAAGATAATTCCATTTTTATTATAATTATGTACGATAATATTACTTTAAAAAATGCTCAGTATTTTTGTTCCTATAAGATAATCTCAATTTGTACTATTTTAACATTGTAATATTACCACCTACTCACCATAAACTAAATACGCATTCTGTAAATTACTTTAAAAAAATACTCAATGTCATTTTCCCAAAAATAATTTCAATTTTTACTATTAACTACCATCCTTCTAAACACTTGCTGCAATGTAGTGTCTCCATATTATAATTAACCAAATGAAATATCATCATATTATGTACATAGTCCATAAGTTTTTAGATTAAGCTGCCCGTTATGCCCTGGCATGTCAGTGGCTCTCCTTGCACTTCTATGACATATTACTATATATATGTAAATCTCTATGTAAAATTGCGAAGAAATAAATTATTAACAACACCGTTACCTGGCTAAGATACATTGATGATATATTGGTTTTCTATCCTAGACTGAACCTGATGACTGTACATAAGAAGAGGTGTTAATCAAAGAATAAGTGAGAAAAACAACCTGTAAGTGTTTCTTGAACTGCGACAATCACTCACTCAACGTGATGGGTGTACTTGCAGACAAGCATGATAAATGATGGTCATGTTGTTTGGAACCATGGAAGTTCTCTACATGTTCTTCTCTCGTTCAACACAACGCTGGGAAAACTCAAAAACGCCATGCCTGTTGTTGTTAAGTCGGAGTCTGAAACCAGGTAGAGTGCAAGCATAGAAGCAGTGAAGCTCGTCAAGAAATACCTTGAGGAGATACTTCAAGTTCTCCAAGACATGATAGACAATGAAAACGAGACCAGTAAAATAAGAAGTGACACAAGGCAGTTGTATAACCGCATGTTGAGTTACGATTTTCTGACTTTGCTAGGATTTTGAAACAAAGTACTCATTCGTACTGATCTCATTCAAAAGAGGCTGCAGAATCCTAGCATGAACTTCCACGATGCTGCCCTGGATTTGAAAGCTCTCCCGGATCATTTTGATGATGAAAGAGAAGTGTTGGTCAATGGAAAAAAAACTCTGTCTCTGTCATGAATGGAATATTGAAATTGAAAGACGTCAGAGACGAAAGAAACGAATGGCTGCTGGGAACTGGAGAGACGCTGGGTTAATAGCCAAGGAGGAAATGGAAAGAGTCATGAAGGGAACACTCGACCATCTTCACAGAGAAATGGATGAAAGATTTTCTCGTTTGCACGACACTAACGTCAAGTTTGGGTTCCTTCTTCATGTCGAGGGACTGTGTTACGGCGCCGACAGTAACCACCTAAAGAAGAAGTGCGGAAATTTGGGTGAATTGTACAGCTCTGATGTTGATGGACATTAGCTATATGAGGGAATTTTGGATTGCAGAATGTTGCTATCAAGTCGAGGCAACATGAAAATATCAAGACCTGAAGAACTTCTCAAATTTATGAGATGCTCTTATTATTATTGCTGTGTTCTGTGTTTCTCAGAGGTTGCTGCAGTCTTATTATTATTATTATTATTAATTTTTAATTTCCCGCGTCTTCACCTACATAGTTAAAACTCACCTTGAACGACTTCAACACTCTTCTAAAAAAGCTCCATCGATAAATAACCGTTGGTGAAACATCGTAGCGAAACCACAACAAGTACTGATTAAGGTACTTGAAGAGATTGAGAGGTATATTATTATGTGAGTGTAAGTATAGTTGTAGAGAGTGTTGAGTGTTAGAGTGTTGGAACATGGTATTGACTGAGGCGGGTCAGGCTGCTGGTGTCTGAGTCATGTGTCAGCCCACTAACTATGTTACTCCATTATACTCTACTATTTTGACCTCTACCGTGATCGTTAGTGCAGTAGCTGACCTTGTGAGTGTAGCTTGAGGCTGAGGGCGTCACCATGGCGGACAGGAAGGCAGAATTGGAGCGTAAGAAGGCTAAATTAATGGCCCTTAGGGAGGAGAAAGAGAGGAGAAAACGCGAGAAGGAACAAAAAGAGGTGAGTGAAAGAGGAAATTAAGCTTATTAATGTCTCCCCAGGTGCCAGGTTAAGCTGACATATGTATCACTGCCAGCTAGGATAAATATATTGTGTGTTAGCACACACAAGACATAACCTTGGTGTGTTAAGGGAACATTTAGAGTGAGACAAGCTGAGCGTGAGGACACTTGACCACTTCACCATATATTTCAACACTCACACCAACACTTCCGTTATATACTCAACGTTATTATGCATATACGTAACTGTGAGCAGGTTAGTTACCTTGTATGTCTACACTCACCTGCACCAACTTTGTTCGTGGCTTTTTGTGAGCGGTAGGAAGTGGGTGTGACCAGTGTTGATGTGTCACCTGTGATGTGTTGTCACCAGTGATGTGTTGTCACCTGTGATGTGTCACCAGTGATGTGTCACCTGTGATGTGTCACCAGTGATGTGTCACCTGTGATGTGTTGTCACCTGTGATGTGTTGTCACCAGTGATGTTGTCACCTGTGATGTGTCACCTGTGATGTGTTGTCACCAGTGATGTGTCACATGTGATGTGTCACCAGTGATGTGTCACCAGTGTTGTGTTGATGTGTCACCAGTGATGTGTCACCAGTGTTGTGTTGATGTGTCACCAGTGTTGTGTTGTGTCAACAGTGTTGTGTTGTGTCAACAGTGTTGTGTTGTCACCAGTGTTGTGTTGATGTGTCACCAGTGTTGTGTTGATGTATCACCAGTGTTGTGTTGATGTGTAACCAGTGTTGTGTTGTCACCAGTGTTGTGTTGATGTGTCACCAGTGTTTTGTTGATGTGTCACCAGTGTTGTGTTGATGTGTCACCTGTGATGTGTCACTTGTGTTGATGTGTCACCTGTGTTGTGTTGATGTGTCACTAGTGTTGTGTTGATGTGTCACTAGTGTTGTGTTGACGTGTCACCTGTGATGTCATTTGTGTTGATGAGTCACCTGTGATGTCACTTGTGTTGATGTGTCACCTGTGATGTCACTTGTGTTGATGTGTCACCTGTGATGTCACTTGTGTTGATGTGTCACCTGTGATGTCACTTGTGTTGATGTGTCACCTGTGATGTCACTTGTGTTGATGTGTCACCTGTGATGTCACTTGTGTTGATGTGTCACCTGTGATGTCACTTGTGTTGATGTGTCACCTGTGATGTCACTTGTGTTGTGTCACCTGTGTTGTCACTTGTGTTGTGTCACCTGTGTTGTGTCACCTGTGTTGTGTCACCTGTGTTGTGTCACCTGTGTTGTGTCACCTGTGTTGTGTCACCTGTGTTGTGTCACCTGTGTTGTGTCACCTGTGTTGTCACTTGTGTTGATGTGTCACCAGTGTTGTGTTGATGTGTCACCAGTGTTGTGTTGATGTGTCACCAGTGTTGTGTTGATGTGTCACCAGTGTTGTGTTGATGTGTCACCAGTGTTGTGTTGATGTGTCACCAGTGTTGTGTTGATGTGTCACCAGTGTTGTTTTTGTGTCACCTGTGTTGTGTTGATGTGTCACCTGTGTTGATGTGTCACCTGTGTTGGTGTGTCACCTGTGTTGGTGTGTCACCAGTGTTATGTTGATGTGTCACCTGTGTTGTTAGTTAGTTACCATTTTGTCCTAGGCACATGTCGATTAGACACTAGGCCTGTTGATGCATTTGTGTTGATGTGTCACCTGTGTTGTGTTGATGCATTTGTGTTGATGTGTCACATGTGTTGTGTTGATGTGTCACATGTGTTGTGGTTATGTGTCACATGTGTTGTGTTGATGTGTCACATGTGTTGATGTGTCACATGTGTTGTGTTGATGTGTCACTTGTGTTGTGTCACCAGTGTTGTGTTGATGTGTCACCAGTGTTGTGTTGATGTGTCACCAGTGTTGTGTTGATGTGTCACTAGTGTTGTGTTGGTGTCACCAGTGTTGTGTTGATGTGTCACCAGTGTTGTGTTGATGTGTCACCAGTGTTGTGTTGATGTGTCACCAGTGTTGTGTTGATGTGTCACCAGTGTTGTGTTGATGTGTCACCTGTGTTGTTGTGTCACCTGTGTTGTGTTGATGTGTCATTTGTGTTGTGTTGATGTGTCATTTGTGTTGTGTTGATGTGTCCCTTGTGTTGATGTGTCCCTTGTGTTGATGTGTCCCTTGTGTTGATGTGTCACCTGTGTTGTGTTTGTCACCTGTGTTGTGTTGATGTCACCTGTGTTGTGTTGTGTCACCTGTGTTGTGTTGATGTGTCACCTGTGTTGTGTTGATGTGTCACCTGTGTTGTGTTGATGTGTCACCTGCGTTGTGTTGATGTGTCACCTGTGTTGTGTTGATGTGTCACCTGTGTTGTGTTTGTGGCATTGTGAATGGTAGCAAGTGGGTGTCACCATTGTTGTGTTGATGTGTCACCATTGTTGTGTTGATGTGTCACCATTGTTGTGTTGATGTGTCACCATTGTTGTGTTGATGTGTCACCATTGTTGTGTTGATGTGTCACCATTGTTGTGTTGATGTGTCACCATTGTTGTGTTGATGTGTCACCAGTGTTGTGTTGTGTCACCAGTGTTGTGTTGTGTCACCAGTGTTGTGTTGTGTCACCAGTGTTGTGTTGATCTCACCTGTGTTGTGTTGATCTCACCTGTGTTGTTGATGTGTCACCTGTGTTGTGACTGAAACTCACTGTTTACCTCTTTGATATGTAGTGGATCTTACTTGTGAGGTTACTCCTTGGATTCCTTAAAACAAAGAGGATTCGAGGGATATAGCACAGATTAGGTGAAGGAGCACATGCCCTCCAGAAGATGTTCCCTTGCAAAACAATTCTTATAAAATGGATGAACATTGAACATGGATGGTGTTCTCAGATCTGTATCCTGTAGTGGAACTGTTAAGAACTCTGCTCCATTTTGAGGATCTACCATATATTTTCTGCTTAGTGCAAATATTTTAACCCTTTCAGGGTCCAAGCCGTAGATGTACGCATTGTCCACAGGCTCCAAGAATTTTCAATTTTTATTTTTTTTATTTTTTCTTATAAAATGGTAGAGAATCTTTTTCTAAAGGTGGAAAACTGACGAAATTACACTATCGCAAATTATATTATTCCAGTTGACCAAATTCTTAGCTATTTTATTGATTGAGCACAAGAAACTGCCCAATTGCTATGGGCTCTCCTCTATCTCCTGTTCTTGGTAATCTTTACATGGAATACTTCGAGACTGTTCTTCTTCCCACTATTGATGTACGTCCTTCACTCTGGCTCTGCTATGTAGATGACATCTTTGCTCTTTGGCCTCATGACTCTAGTCTCTTCCAACCATTTCTTGATGCTCTTAATAATCTTGCCCCTTCCATTAAGTTTAAAGCTGATTGGGAATCTAATTCTTTGCTTCCTTTCCTTGATGTTCATGTCCACCGCTCAGTTACAGGTTTTGCCTTTTCCGTGTACTGCAAGCCTATGCACAGTGGCATGTATATTCTCTACTTTTCTTATCATGCCTCCTCTGTCAAGAAAAGTGTTCTTATCTCCCTCTTTCTCCGTGCTCTCCGCATTTGTGATCCTCAGTTCCTTGAAGCAGAAATTTCCACTCTTCATAATTCATTTTCCCGTCTTGGCTACCCTTCCCATTTCATAGACTCTGCTTTCTCTCGTACCAAACAGACTTTCTTCTCTCCTAAACCCCCTACTCCTGGGAACTCTCCTGTCCTCTGCCTTCCCTACATCTCTGGTCTCTCTAATCTCAACAACTCTCTCCGTTCCTTAGACATCAAACTTACCTTTCGCCAGACTAACACTCTTTGCACTAATCTAGTTCATACCTCCCCTCCCTCTATAGATTCTTTTGGTGTCTACTCTATTTCTTGTTCCTCCTGTCCTCTTCATTACTTTGGAGAAACTGGCCGATCTCTTTCTGACAGACTTAGGGAGCACAAAAATAGTGTTAGGCTTGCCGACACCAATAATGCTCTTTTCTGTCATGTCAGAGATGACAGTCATCCTATTGATTGGTCTTCTGCTAAAACTGTCTACCCTACGTCCAACTTTCACAGTCGCCGTCTGGTTGAATCCTCCCTTATACACAACTTTCCCTGTATGAATCTTAGCCCTGGCTTTGTCTCTGTAGATGTTTTCCTCTCCCATTACATTGTTAAATGCTCCAAACTTCAGAACACCCGTGACTTAACCTGATTCCTTCCCCTTCTATCTCTTCCCCCTTCTCCTCTTTCTTCTTTCTCCCCTGGGTTTTCTTTCTTTTGCCTTGTTTTTGTCCTCCTTTATTTTATTTTCATTTTTTCCCCCTCTGTGTTCTTGTCCTTACCCTATTCGGGCCGCTAGCTTTATTGCAGTGCTCCTCTTTTCCAGAATATGACTGACTCCACTACTACGACTTCCACTATTACTCCTCTTTCTTGTGCTCTTCCCTGTCTGCTGGCCTATAAATACCCCTTCTACCTGTTCTTTGTGTTAGTGTGACTTTGTAAAAGGTGCAAGTAGGACCGAAACATCGTCGTAAGCTCCTCTCTTCTATGTGCGGCTTGTGTGTGTATAGCCAATAAAATTATCAGAAATTGGTAATTTCGCCAATTTCACACAAAGTTCAAAATATTCCCATTTCAAAACAGCGTCCAGAATAAACAATGCAGGCATTCCTGGCACTAAAATAACATTTCCTCTGTTTATTAGTTATGTTTCCAGGCTTTACACTTGAATTCCATTTTGATATTTTATTTACATAAAGAATTTTTATTCACACCAAAAAATAGATGAATTACTCTTATGCAATATTGTAATAATTGTATAAACAGCGACTTTGCAGTCTATTTTCGTATGGTATTTATTGATGTATTCTCGTTTTCTTGGTCTCATTTATAGAATGGAAGATATATTACAGAAATAGAGATGATTTTGATTGGTTTGACAATGACAAGTACGTACCTTGAAATTGAGCTCAAAGTAGCGAAAATGTTCGATTTTTGCTGATGTTCAAGAGTAAACAAATCACACCATGCGTCCAATACACATCAACTGGCGAGTCTAATATTCTTGCACAAATGCGCTGATATTATTTATATCATTTTTACAATGATGCAATTGTATACATAACAGTAATTCTTCTATTTTTTGTGAGAATAAAAATTCAAAATGGAAAGCAAAAGTAATGTAAGAGGGGCCTGGAGACGTGACTAATGAACAGAGATGTTATTTTAGTGCCAGGAATGTCTGCCTTGTTTATTCTGGACCCTATTTTGAAATTGGCATCGTTTGAAATTTGTGTGAAATTGGCCAAATTGCCATTTTCTGACCACTTTTGGGTAGTTGAAATTGGTAAATACGCGGTTTCTTGTACTCAGTCGATAGAAGAAATGGAGTTCTAGCGAAATAGCTATGATTTTAGTGGACTGGAACATTGGAATTGGCCAAAAATAGGGCTCAAAGTGGGCGAAATCGCCAATGCGTAAACATCTAAGAGACCGATAACTTCGCGAGAGCATAATTCTGTAAGTTTTCATTCAAATTTCATATTTTTGGTGTCGTTATGATCGGAAAAAGATTCTCTATCATTTCCTAAGAAAAAATTATTATTATTTTTTCCAAAAAATTTTCGACCCTGAGAACGTGTTTCCGAGAAGGCCTGTCGACCCCCAAAGGGTTAAGGGATTTCAGGGAACTGGTTAGCTAAGCTTGAATCCTGGAGGTAGGATGTATGGTTCCTGCATTCTTATGCAGGGGTGGGAGGGATATTGCAGTTAATGGCTTTTTTGAATTTTGATTATACAGTGGACCCCTGGATTACGATGGCTTTGGATTACGCTAAATTCGGTTAGCGATATATTTTTCCGTAAAAATATTGGCTCAATTTACGATGATCCGCTCGGAATACGCTATTCGTCTTGGACGCGTACACGTGCCCTGGAACGGCACAACGCGTCATCCACAGTCAGTGTGCCATTGTTTACCAGCGAGTGAGTGCCACCCACGCATTCATACCATACATTTTGTCATTTTTCCACTGTTTTTAGGGCCTGCAACTGCTAAATAAGCCACCATGGGTCTAACGAAAGCTCCTAGTGCGTGCCCTGTGCTAAAGAGGCTCAGAAATACGGCAGGGAGTGTAGCAGGGAGTGTAGCAAGGATGCAGGGAGTGTAGCAAGGATGCAGGGAGTGTAGCAAGGATGCAGGGAGTGTAGCAGGGATGCAGGGAGTGTAGCAGGGATGCAGGGAGTGTAGCAGGGATGCAGGGAGTGTAGCAGAGTTGCAGGGATGCAGGGAGTGTAGCAGGGATGCAAGGAGTGTAGCAGGGATGCAGGGAGTGTAGCAGGGATGCAGGGAGTGTAGCAGGGATGCAGGGAGTGTAGCAGGGATGCAGGGAGTGTAGCAGGGATGCAGGGAGTGTAGCAGGGATGCAGGGAGTGTAGCAGGGATGCAGGGAGTGTAGCAGAGATGCAGGGAGTGTAGCAGGGATGCAGGGAGTGTAGCAGGGATGCAAGGAGTGTAGCAGGGATGCAGGGAGTGTAGCAAGGCTCAGAGGCTCAGAGGCCACCCACGCATTCATACCATACATTTTGTCATTTTTCCACTGTTTTTAGGGCCTGCAACTGCTAAATAAGCCACCATGGGTCCAACGAAAGCTCCTAGTGCGTGCCCTGTGCTAAAGAGGCTCAGAAATACGGCAGGGAGTGTAGCAGGGAGTGTAGCAAGGATGCAGGGAGTGTAGCAAGGATGCAGGGAGTGTAGCAGGGATGCAGGGAGTGTAGCAGGGATGCAGGGAGTGTAGCAGGGATGCAGGGAGTGTAGCAGGGATGCAGGGAGTGTAGCAGAGATGCAGGGAGTGTAGCAGGGATGCAGGGAGTGTAGCAGGGATGCAGGGAGTGAGGGATGGAGTGTCAGGGATGCAGGGAGTGTAGCAGGGATGCAGGGAGTGTAGCAGGGATGCAGGGAGTGTAGCAGGGATGCAGGGAGTGTAGCAGGGATGCAGGGAGTGTAGCAGGGATGCAGGGAGTGTAGCAGGGATGCAGGGAGTGTAGCAGGGATGCAGGGAGTGTAGCAGGGATGCAGGGAGTGTTCAGGCATGCAGGGAGTGTAGCAGGCATGCAGGGAGTGTAGCAGGAAGGCAAGGACTTGGTACCTGAAGTGTTAATGGAAGGGGATTCCCCTTCCAAACACTAGCATACTCCTTCCTCTCCTCTCGTTCCATCTTCCACACATCAACTCTTCAATAAAGGTAAGTGTTAAGTTATTATACTGTTGCAGTATTTATTTGTGGTAATTTATATATACATGTATCAATCTTCTGTGTAAGTTAATGTGTAAACAATATTTATTTTAATACTTTTGGGTGTCTGGAATGGATTAATTTTATTTCCATTATTTCTTATGTTGAAAATAGATTCGGATTACGATATTTTCGGTTTATGATAAGCCCTCTGGAACGGATTAATATCGTAATCCGGGGGTCTACTGTACTCACTTCTGGCAAGACAGCTATTGAGTGAATGATAGTGAATGTTGTTTTTTTTTTTTTGGTGGTTGGGGGATAAAAGATAAAAAGATAAAAATTTTATTTCTTTGCAAAGGTTACAATGTATAATTACAATTTTGATTTGCTAAGTACAAAAAATGCCACGGCATTTTGGGAAGACTAGTTCTAATAGTGGAACATCAATTTTCATTTGTCCTGGTTTTTGTTGAATTCGGTTGTTGACTTTTTTCATCAAAATTTTGTCCCAATTTTTGTTCATCGCCTTGATTTTCGTCGGTCCGCCGTACCGAACGTGTCCACCTGCCTGCGCCCACACAAAGCATCCCACACGTTCAGAGTCAATCTGGCTCTTTTTTTCTTGTCAAGTGAGCATTAACCTGCGCATTCATCTGAAACATTTCGTAATAATCCATTGTTTTTGTGCTTGTTTATTGAATTCGACTGCTAAATAAGCCACTATGGGGCCAAAGAAAAAGAAGGCGAGAAACACCATAGAATAGTGTCTTTGGGGAAGTCCATGGGGTTGGATGTGAGTGGCCAGGATATGGAAGAGTTGGTGGACGACCACAGGGAAGAGCTAACCACTGAAGAGCTGCAACACCTTCAACTGGAACAGCAACAGATCACAGCTGAGTAAATTGCTTCAGAGGAGGAGGAAGAGAGAGGGGAGAATGTGCCTTCTTTATTGATTAAGGACATGTGTGCAAAGTGGAGTGAGTTGCAAAGTTTTGTTGAGAAATATCACCCTAACAAAGCTGTTGCAAGCCATGTCTGCAACATGTTCAATGACAATGCTTTGTCCCATTTTAGGCAAATTTTAGAGACGCCAGAAACAGACCTCTGGACAGATTTTTTGTGCGACAGGGGTCCAGTGCCAGTAAAAGACAAAGAAGGGAAGTATCCCCGGATAGGAACTTGATACCTGAAGTCCTTATGGAGGGGGATTCCCCTTCCAACCAATAACCTCTCCTCCTCCCTCTCCCCTTCTTGCCGTCTTCCATACGCCAACAAGAGTTCAATAAATGTAAAAGTGATATTAAATGTTCATTTATCCATTTCATTAGTCCTTTATATTTATTTCTCATTGTTTTCTATATGTAAAACTACGTATAATTATTCTCTATAAAATGTATTTTTTGTTAATACTTTTGGGTGTCTGGAACAGATTAATTGGATTTACACATTATTTCTTAGGGAAATATTGCTTCAGTTTTCGTCGAATTTGGTTTTCGTCAGACTTTCTGGAACAAATTAATGATGAAAACCAAGGTTCCACTGTACCTAAAAACTACTTAAGTCTAGACAAGATAAGAGTGATTATCGTTTTAATAAATATTTATTTTATCATAACCCTTTGATGGTTCAGACACCCAATCTAAAAATTCCTCAAAGGGTCAAAGAATTAAAAAAAAAATTATTATTTTTTCTTATGAAATAGTAGAGAATCTTTTTCTGAAGGTAATAAAACAAAAAGTACTAAATTTGATAAAAAAATTGGCGAAATTACGCTCTTGCGAATTTTGCTGTGTCAGCGATATTTACGCATCAGCGATTTTGCCCATTTTGAGTCCTATTTTCGGCCAATTACATTGTTCCATTTGTAGATAACCTGTACTGTCTGCATAGACAGCCTATTCTGTCTCCCAGCTGAGTTCATATTTCGTGCCATGCTCGTGCTGCCACCTATAGGCCATACCCACTTCAGTCTGCCCCACCATGTTCCTTCCTCACTCAGCAGCCTTCACTCAGTCAATAGGCCTACTCCTCTCTCCCTCGCATGGGCATGGCCCTCCCGGGCCATGGGCACAAACACACTGCCTGTGTACCCTCACGTTATTGCAAATAAAGTAAGAAGCCTCCGAAGCCTTATCATTCATTCACCGCCTTAGAGCAGAAAGACACAATGAACAACTTGCGTTATAAATGGTGACAGCAGTGCCTCACAGCGGTTGTGTTGCCCAAGGAGGGAAGGAAGAAGAATGAAGTCATCTTCACTTCATCAGCCTACACAAGAAGCATCCGTCTCTCAACGAGTTATCCTGATGTCTTGTCTGCAAATCTCAGCATCCAGACACAGGTACAATCAGGATCCAGGCCGAAATTTGTCGAATTTCTTTGAGAAATATTGTGGCATCCCTGTGACTCTATGCCACAGCATCCCACGCTGTTTCTCAGTCACGTGCTCAGCATTACCAGCATGTTCTGCTGTTGTTGTTCAGCTCAGCATGGCTATTTCAGCAAGAGGTGAGTTTGTGGTGATTTCAGCGTCTAGTGTGGGTGTCTCCCTCGTGTGTTGAGGTGAGAGAAGGAAGCAGTTGGATCCTCCCTCATCACCTACTCACCCACGCTCTACCATAACACCCATGCTCGCCCTAGTGTACGCCACCACTGCCCACTCCCTCTCTGCTGTGTTTTCTGTGAATTTCCTTGTGAATTCTTGCCAGAGCTGTGTATCCGAGTGCCCGAGGTCACTCGAAGCCACGTGCAGCAAGCCATGTGGATCACCAAGCCACGTGGATCACGAAGCCACATGGGGTTATCACGAAGCTACATGGATCTACAAGCCACTTGGGTTACCAAGCCAGACCTCCCAAGCCACGCTGTGGTCTGCCGCTCGTATCACCCTATGACGTCACCTACAATGCTGCTCGACTCCACTGACGTCACCCTGGACGTCTGCCTGACGTCACTCGCGATGTCACCCCATGGCATCCATCACGACGTCGCTCCAGGACATCACCTCGCGACGTCACCCATGATGTTGCCTGATGTCGCCCCATGACATCACCTCACGACGTCACGCCTGACATCACCACATGATGTCACGTATTCTGTTTTCACACTGTGCATTTTATTTTCAGTATTGTCGAGAAGTTTGAGTGAAGATATATGTCGTGTGTTAATTAATTCCTCTCAGTCAGTGTTCTCACATGTTTGTGTATGGCTTAGTGTCAATTTTTTTGCACAGAAAAGCGTCATTTGCTAGTAAGCCATGTTGTACCGCATGTGCAGTAGGTGTGTGCAGATTTCCATGTGTCCTGTGTAGTCTTGAGCACAGCTGTGTGTGGACCACAGTATGTTCGCCCAGACCAATGTAGCACCTAGTGTTACTTGTCACCCAGTGTGACCTGCGCTCGCTTGACAGCTGACATTAGTCAGTTCAGGCATCAGTTACGAGCATCTGAGCCCCGTGTACAGAAAGCTCTTATTGTTCGCCGCTCGTAATGCCCTGCTGAATTGTACCCGCGACGATTCCCCCATCTAGACTCGTTCCACTTCACCTCCTAGACCGTCAGTGTGCAGTTATATGTAGAGACCAGTCTGAGGACGCTTAGACCATCCTCTGCTGTAACTTCAACTGTCGAGAGAATGACACTTGTCAAGCTGCAGTAGCACTGTCCTGTCGGCAGGTGACTGTCAGCCTCATGTCACAGCTTCAGTGAGCAGCCTGCACAAAGATGATGTCACTTTGACTGCTAGCCCACTCACTGCAGTAAGGTGTATGCTGTTACGACCTCCACACTCGCCAGCAGTGACAGCCCCAGCGACAGTACCAGTCGAGAAATGTCCTGAGTCGCTTACCAGAAGTCCTGTCCAGTTGCAACTACTGACGACGCCTCACTCGAGGGCACCAGCAGGTTGTGCCCCAGGTTGAGTGAACCCTGCAGTGACTACTATGATGTCTGCTTCACCGCTCCAGAGGAGACCGTACCCTGTTACGTCACAGCTCAGCGGCATCGATTTCTCCTGTGTTGCAGTATCTGTCCAGACTCAGGTGTGCAGTGATGCCCATTGACGCTCACTGCCTTAGACCACGAAGCACACCTTTTTTTTCTTCCCTCTCTGTAGGAAGTTTTTTTTTCCATGTCCACATGTTTATATATACAGTGGACCCTCGGTTTTCATTCACCTCCAAACTCGAACATTTATGTAAGTGTATTTTTTTAAGTGCTTTTGTAAGTGTATTTTTGGGGGTCTGAAATGACTAATCTAATTCACATTAATCCTTATGAGAACAAATTCGTTCGGTAACGGCACTCATACAGCATTCTGGAAAGAATTTTCAACAAAAACCGAGGGTCCACTGTACGTATATGTTTTTATTTTGTGTTCTGTGCTCTGTTCCTGTGAGAGAGAGACCGAGGTTTTTTTATAGCCAGTCATGGTCGGGGATGACCATGGGGGTGCGTGGCCAAGCAAATGTAGACAGCCTGTACTGTCTGCATAGACAGCCTATGCTGTCTCCCAGCTGAGTTCATATTTCGTGCCATGCTCGTGCTTCCACCTATAGACCATACCCACTTCAGTCTGCCCCACCATGTTCCTTTCTCACTCTCTCAGCGGCCTTCACTCAGTCAACAGGCCTACTTCTCTCTCCCTCGCATAGGCACAAACACACTGCCTGTGTACCCTCATGTTATTGCAAATAAAGTAAGAAGCCTCCGAAGCCTTATTCATTCACCGCCTTGCAGCAGAAAGACACAATTAACAACTTGAGTTATAAAATGGAATGAAGTTGTCTTCACTTCATCAGCCTACACAAGAAGCATCTGTCTCTCAACGAGTTATCCTGATGTCTTGTCTTCGTCTCAGCATCCAGACACAGGTACAATCAGGATCAAATTATTAGCTATTTCGCTAGTGTGTGTTCCATTTTATCTGTTGAGCACAAGAAATCGCCAAGTCAATTATTTCAACTGTACCTAATACTGATTGGAAATTGGTAATTTGGTCAATTTCACACAAAGTTCAAAATATTCCAATTTCAAAATAGGGTTCAGAATAAACAATGCAGGCATTCCTGGCACTAAAATAACATTTCCTCTGTTTATTAGTTATGTTTCCAGGCTTTACAAGTGAATTACATTTTGATTTTTTATTCACATAAAGAATTTTTATTCATACCAAAAAATAGAAGATTTACTGTTATACACATTAGACCCACCAGCTGATGTGTATTGGACGCATGATGTGATTTGTTTACTCTTGAACATCGGCAAAAATCGGATATTTCCGCTACTTTGAGCTCAATTTCAAACTATTTTCAGTACGAAAACCAATCAAAATCATTTCTGTTTCTGTAATATATCTTCCATCCTATCAAATGAGATCAAGAAACTGTAAATACAACCGTAAATACAAAGTTGCTGTTTTAATCCAAAAACACGATTGCAGTTTTTTGTCATACACTGCGTGCTGCAGGATTTGTTTTATATGGTGCACAAATGCATTCTCTCATATCTAGGCCCAAATTTACTGCTCACACCTTATCTGAGTGAGCTGAGCTCATGACAGTATGACGGCTTGGACCCAGGCTTCAAAGCCTTAGAATTATAGGGCAGACCCTCTAAGGGTTAATATTAATGCAAGGTAGTCAAAGGTGGAGGTTTATAAGAATAATAATCTTTAAGTTGCACATAACAAATAACAATATTATAAATAATAGTTTGAACAGTACTATTTCATAGATTAGCAGATGTTTTAATAGACTAGAAGGCATATAATATTTGGAAGAGTTGCTTCATACTGATTAGAAGTTGTGTTGTTTAGTATTGAGAGATGAGATGATTTTTAAGCATAGACCTAAACTTGCATGTAGTCAGAGAATCTTTTACCAGTGCAGGTAGTGAATTCCAGATCTTCAGGCCCTTTATGTGCATTACATATTTTCATAGTGTGAGACTTGATACGAGGGATGTCGAAGAGTGCTTTGTGCCTTGTATTGTGACTGTGCTTTCTGTTGTAGCTATCAAGGAGAAGTTTAAGTGGAGGGTTTGTATTGGAGTTTAATGTTCTGTACATATAGAAGGCACAATAATATGAGTACATCTTGTATATTTAATAGGTTCAAGCTTTTGAAAAGTGGTGGGGTGTTCTGTCTGGCAAAGGAGCTGGTAATCATCTGCACAGCAGCTTTTTGTTGGGTTATTGAAGGTTTAAGGTGGTTTACAAATAACCTGCATATAGAAGAGAGGAGCTTACGATGACGTTTCGGTCCGACTTGGACCATTTACAAAGTGTGACTTTGTAAATGGTCCAAGTCAGACCTAAACGTCGTCGTAAGCTCCTCTCTTCTATGTGCGGGTTATTTGTGTATTGTTCCAGTCACGGTATTGTGCCATTTTTTATTTGTTGTTTAAGGTGGTTGCCCGTGGTTGATCCCCAGGTACAAATACCATAGGTGAGGTAGGGATATACTAGAGAGTGGTATAGGGTAAGGAGTGTCGTTTGGGGTACATAGTACCGTATCTTGGAAAGGCTGCCTACTGATTTGGAGATTTTCTTGGATATATATTGGATGTGGGAATAAAATTTAAGATTACAGTCAAGATGAAGACCTAGAAATTTACCCTCAGAGTGTCTTGTAATAGGTGAACCATTTATCAATATGTTGGATATTTAAGGCTGTGTTTCCAAACAGCATGAAGTAGGTTTTGTCTATGTTGAGAGTGAGTTTGTTGGTCGTCATCCAAGTAGATATTTTTTGCAGTTTGTTTACAGTGTCTCTTAACCCTTTCAGGGTTATTGACGTACTAGTACGGCTTACGCCCTGGGGTTATTGACGTACTAGTACGCCTAAATTCTAGCGCCCTCAAATCAAGCAGAAACAGGCTGTTAGGCCTAGATGTGATAGAATGGGTCTGTGCGGTCAGTGTGCGCAGTATAAAAAAATTCCTGCACCACACAGTGCATAATGAGGAAAATAAAACTCTGACCGTGTTTTTGGTTTAAAACAGCGGCTTTGCAGTCTATTTTCGTATGGTATTTATTGATGTATTCTCGTTTTCTTGGTCTCATTTGATAGATTGGAAGATATATTACAGAAGTAGAGATGATTTTCATTGGTTTGACAACGACAAGTACCTTGAAATTGAGCTCAAAGTAGTGAAAATGTTCGATTTTTGACGATGTTCAAGAGTAAACAAATCACACCATGCATCCAATACACATCAACTGGAGAGTCTAATATTCATGCACAAGTGCTATAATATTATTTATACCATTTTTACAATGATGCAGTTGTATACATAACAGTAAATCTTCTATTTGTTTGCAAGAATAAAAATTCAAAATGAAAAGCAAAAGTAATGTAAGAGGGGCCTGGAAACGTGACTAATGAACAGAGAAGACGTTATTTTAGTGCCAGGAATGTCTGCCTTGTTTATTCTGGACCCTATTTTGAAATTGGCATCGTTTGAAATTTGTGTGAAATTGGCCAAATTGCCATTTTCTGACCACTATTTTGGGTAATTGTAATAGGTAAATAGGCGGTTTCTTGTATTCAATCGATAGAAGAAATGGAGTTCTAGCGAAATAGCTCTAATTTTAGTTGCCTGAAACATTGGAATTTGCCGAAAATAGGGCTCAAAGTGGGCAAAATCGCCGATGCGTAAGTGTCATGGCTGCCGCTAACTTCGCGAAAGCATAATTCCGTTAGTTTTCGATCAAATTCTATAATTTTTGTGGCGTTATGATCTGAAAAAGATTCTCTATCATTTCATAAGAAAAAATAATTTTTTTATTTTTTTTAAATTCTTGGACCCTGAGAACGAGTTTCGGAGACCCCCCTTGGACCCTGAAAGGGTTAAGTATAGCTGGGTTTGGGTGGGAGAAAACATAAGTAGTGTCGTCTGCGAATATAACTGGTTTAAGGAGTTGAGATGCATTGATGTAGATGAGAAAGAGGAGTGGGCCAAGGACACTACCCTGGGGCACTCTGACAGCTACAGGCTAGGTAGTGGAGTTAACTCCATTTGGGTATATATACTGGTTCCTATTGCTAAGATAAGATTGTAGATAATCGAGGGAATGTCCTCGGATGCTGTAGATCATAACACATCTAGTTTCCTCTTGATCATAACACATCTAGTTCTCTCTTGATCATAACACATCTAGTTCTCTCTTGATCATAACACATCTAGTTCTCTCTCGATCATAACACATCTAGTTCTCTCTCGATCATAACACATCTAGTTCTCTCTCGATCATAACACATCTAGTTCTCTCTCGATCATAACACATCTATTTTCATCTAGATCATAACACATCCAGTTCCCTTTAGATCATAACACATCCAGTTACCATTAGGTTGGGAACAAGTCTGGGAGAGAACCTTCACCTTGTATATGAACATTGATCAGGGATAGGCTCCATGCTGATGCTGCTTACTCTTCTGACATACCTCAGTCAAAGTCAGTTTATTTCCAGATACAATGTTTATACAGCAATGGATGACACTAGATTGCATGCAGAAAGCCCACGGTTGTGTGGAGTGTTTCGGGCAAGGCTACAAGTAACTTAAGACTACAAGGGCAATAAACATTACAAATTTGTATTTAAGATAATTATATGTATACAAATATGTATTTGATGAATGTTTATGTAAGAAGATTTAATATATCATTGTATGTACCTGGAGTATACTTGGTGGGTGTTCCCTTGGCTCGGTCCATGACCAGGCCTCACGGTGGATCAAGACCTGATCAACCACGCTGTTACTGCTGGCTACATGCAAACCTAAGTACGAACCACAGTCCGGCTGGATTATAGTCTAGTAAGTATATATATACTAGGTAAAATTTTACATTACCTTCGATGAGTTTCGAGTCACTACGTTTGGTGCTTGCCTGGTCAACTAGGCTGTTGCTGCTGGAGGCCTGCTGCCCCACATATCCATCACAGGCTGGTTGATCTGGTGAATATACTTGTTTAGTTTCCTCTTGAAGGCTTCTACATTTGTTCCAGCCGTGTTTCTGATATGTTCTGGTAAAATGTTGAACAGTCTGGAGCCACATTAGACGACATTAAATTCAAGAACTAAAAATTATCGCAGCAGTGAATATTCTCAGTAATAGTAGATTGAATATATATATGTCGTGCCGATTAGGTAAAACTTGCGATTTTGGCTTAAATAGCAACGCTCACCTTGCCATATAAGACAAGTGAAAATTTGTGTATGCAATAATTTCGCCAAAATCATTCTGAACATAACGAAAAAAATATATTTCATTGTGTTTGTTTATTATTAAATTAATGTTAACGTATCTAAAATATATTTAGTTGGGTTAGGCTAAAATAAATTGCGCATGTTGTAATAAGGTTAGGTAGGTTTTCAAAGTTTCTCTTGGTACAAAATTATAAATTCTTACATTAACATTAATGAAAAAAATATATCTTTAAACGTATAAGAGAAAATTTTAGAAAGGACTTAATTTTAGATGAGTTCTTGCTAATTGACCAGTTTTACCTAATCGGCACGACATATACACATATATATATATATATATATATATATATATATATATATATATATATATATATATATATATATATATATATATATATATATATATATATATATATATATATATTTATTTCTCCGAGGCTATGGGTCCCACAATGTACACCAGAGGTGGACCCCATCCTATATATATATATATATATATATATATATATATATATATATATATACATGTATATATATATATATATATATATATATATATATATATATATATATATATATATATATATATATATATATAATGTAGTAGTTTAGAGGTAGAATTTTTACATTAAATGACACTGAATTCATGACCTGGAGTTGTGGAAGCGGCGACCATTCATGCTAACAGTTTCTTATTCTTAGTAGCTTTGAAACATATGACGTATTATGTCCTGAATGACAGTATTCTTGCGTGTGCAGAAAGGAAGGAGGTGGAGTATATACATTCTTATATTTCATATTTCTACATAACGAGTGTTGTTCGTTGTGAAGGTAGTGAGTACGATTCACTTAGCAGAACTGTGTGGGTGTAGGAGTCTTAGGAAAGTGACAGTGGAAAGTTTGAGAAAAGGATTAGAGGTGGTAATAGGTAGTGGTAATAAGGGATGGTGGTAGTTCATGGTAGGAAGTCACACTCGGCTGGCCTGGGTGATTGTCCACAACCAGCACTTCCTCTCTCTCTCTCAGACTTTCTCTGAGACTCTCTCTGATTCACTACAACTGTGTGCGCACACTAATGTTCGCTCTTCTTAAACATAAAATATTCTTTCTTAAGAATTGTTTCAAAATGATTTCAATGGAATATATACTGTGTTGACGGGTTTTCCAGTGGCATAAAGTGAATGACAGGGAAGATAGATGGTATGTGTGTGTGTGTATATATATATATATATATATATATATATATATATATATATATATATATATATATATATATATATATATATATATATATATATACACACACACACACACACACACAACGTTTTTGAAATTCCTAATGGTATTAAAAATGTAATTTATGTCATAAAATTGGACTATTGTTTCATTGTATTTCATTTGAATTCTAGTACAGTGTGTTTAAAACATTTGTTTTTCAATGAATTAGCGTAACAGTGAATATATCAGTGGTAATAAGAAATGTGAACGATGTGATTAAGATAGTTGTTGGCTTCATGTGTGAAGCAGCCGCAAGATTATCATGCATCAGACACCTGGGCTGGCTCAGCTGGTGTCATGCACGCAGTTACCAACTACAATATTGTATTTCAAGTTTACCTGTACCTACATATTACTGATTTACAGTTTAATCGGTTTGGTAAGTAGTGGGAGGGGCAGGGTAACTGAAATGATTGTTGGTGGCGTGACCGGGGATAAGGTTGAGAGGGAGATGAGATGTAAGGTGATGGTTGCAAGGTTGTGATTTCCTGGGTGTTGGTGTGCGGCTGTGTTGTCTGCCATGCTGTCAGTCTGACATGAGAGGCTAGTGAGTTGGTACACGCACTACCTCCTCTCTCCACACTGCCTTAAATGTGTCATTTTACCCTTGAAGTGATTCTCCACAAAGCATTGTGAATCAGCGATCAGCAACATATACGAGCTATATATCAGTGTGATTACGTTAGTTACAATTGTGTATAGCATCTCACTATGGTGACCCCATACGTTATTTTTAATTAAATATTGCAATGTGTGTGTGACAAGTGACCTGAGACCTTCATGTGCGTGAGTGCTTACATGTACACTACTCTTGGAAATGACTTTCATTTTAATTTTTGGGGCCAGTTTGTGATATTGGTGGGCGGGTTCTTTTTTTTTTTTTAGTAGGGGTTGACATGAACCTTCGTGATTTTCACTGGCAGGCTGAGGAGATTATGTTGGTGTTGGGTTATGGCGCAGTGTGTGACTTAGGCCAGCCAGGTCAGCAGGTCTGGCTATTGATTACTTCATTACCCTGCCCTGCAGCCACCCTCTGCAGCTACCCTCACCACGACAGTCTTGCTGGGCATTACACACTAATTCTCAGGCTGTAGGATGCCCTTCACTGACTGTGATAACTGTCCTGCTGCTGCTTCGTTTCCCTCAGATGCATTTATATTTGTGTTGTAGTTAAGCTGTGTTACTTGATGCTGTTGATAACGAAGAAAGGTTTGAGGTTTATGGAGAAATGGTGGTGTGTTGAGACGGGTGGAAGGTACGTCAATACTGAGAGTCGTAGCCTCAGGCAACACTGCCTGACATTCTCAAGGTTGTTTTAACTTTACCACTTGTGCATTTTATATTAAATGGGTTTTGCTACACACGCGCACGCACGCACTCACACTTACACCGTGTGTCTGTATCTCTGTCTGTGTGTCTATGGCCCCGTGGCCTGGCTGGCAGAACTCTCGCTTCACACGCGTAGGGCCCGGGTTCGATTCCCGGAGGGATGGAAACATTTCGACGTGTTTCCTTACACCTCTTGTCCTGTTCACCTAGCAGCACGTAGGTACCTGGGTGTTAATGGACTGGTGTGAGTGGCATCCTGGGTGACAAGATTGAAGGATCCAATGAAAATAAGACAGTCCTCGATGCCGCACTACCTTTCTTGGGTTATCTTGGGTGGCTAACCCTCCGGGGTTAAAAAATCGAACAAAATCTTATCTTGTCTCTCTCTCTGTCTCCGTCTGTCTGTCTGTCTGTCTTGTCTGTCTCTCTCCCTCTCTCTCGTTTGTCTACTTGCAACCAGCAGTAACAGCCTGGTTGATCAGGCCCTGATCTACCGCGTGGCTTGGTCACAGACCGGGCCGCGGGGGCGTTGACCCCCGAAACTCTCCAGGTATACACGACACTACACAACACACGACACTACACAACGACACTACACAACACGACACTACACAACACACGACACTACACAACACACGACACTACACAACACACGACACTACACAACACACGACACTACACAACACACGACACTACACAACACACGACACTACACAACACACGACACTACACAACACACGACACTACACAACACACGACACTACACAACACACGACACTACACAACACACGACACTACACAACACACGACACTACACAACACACGACACTCACAACACACGACACTGCACAACACACGACACTGCACAACACACGACACTCACAACACACGACACTACACAACACACGACACTACACAACACACGACACTACACAACACACGACACTACACAACACACGACACTCACAACACGACCTCACACACGACGCTACACAACACACGACACTGCACAACACACGACACTACACAACACACGACACTGCACAACACACGACACTACACAACACACGACACTCCACAACACACGACACTACACAACACACGACCCTACACAACACACGACACTACACAACACGACACTACACAACACACGACACTACACAACACACGACACTACACAACACACGACACTACACAACACACGACACTACACAACACACGACACTGCACAACACACGACACTGCACAACACACGACACTGCACCACACACGACACTGCACCACACACGACACTGCACCACACACGACACTGCACCAACACGACACTGCACCACACACGACACTGCACCACACACGACACTGCACAACACACGACACTGCACAACACACGACACTGCACAACACACGACACTGCACAACACACGACACTGCACAACACACGACACTGCACACGACACGACACGACCCAACACGACCCAACACAACACACACAACCCAACACAACACACACAACCCAACACAACACACACAACCCAACACAACACACACAACCCAACACAACACACACAACCCAACACAACACACACAACCCAACACAACACACACAACCCAACACAACACACACAACCCAACACAACACACACAACCCAACACAACACACACAACCCAACACAACACACACAACCCAACACAACACACACAACCCAACACAACACACACAACCCAACACAACACACACAACCCAACACAACACACACAACCCAACACAACACACACAACCCAACACAACACACACAACCCAACACAACACACACAACCCAACACAACACACACAACCCAACACAACACACACAACCCAACACAACACACACAACCCAACACAACACACACAACCCAACACAACACACACAACCCAACACAACACACACAACCCAACACAACACCACAACCCAACACAACACACACAACCCAACACAACACACACAACCCAACACAACACACACAACCCAACACAACACACACAACCCAACACTACACAACCGACCCCCACAGACCCTCCGACCCCCAAACAAACATCCCGACCCCCACACTGACCCCCCGACCCCCACACTGACCCCCCGACCCCCACACTGACCCCCCGACCCTAACACTGACCCCCCGACCCTAACACTGACCCCCGACCCCAACACTGACCCCCGACCCCAACACTGACCCCACCTGGCCCCGACCCCCACACTAACCTCCGACTCCCTCACTGACCCCCGACTCTCTCACTGACCCCCGACTCCCTCACACTGACCCCATCACACTGACCCCGTCATACTGACCACCCCTTCACACTGACCACCCCTTCACACTGACCACCCCTTCACACTGACCACCCCTTCACACTGACCACCCCTTCACACTGACCACCCCTTCACACTGACCACCCCTTCACACTGACCACCCCTTCACACTGACCACCCCCTTCACACTGACCACCCCCTTCACACTGACCACCCCCTTCACACTGACCACCCCCTTCACACTGACCACCCCCTTCACACTGACCACCCCCTTCACACTGACCACCCCTTCACACTGACCACCCCTTCACACTGACCTTACCCCCTTCACACTGACCACCCTTCACACTGACCACCCCTTCACTGTCCCTTCACACTGACCACCCCTTCACACTGACCACCCCTTCACACTGACCACCCCCTTCACACTGACCACCCCCTTCACACTGACCACCCCCTTCACACTGACCACCCCCTTCACACTGACCACCCCCTTCACACTGACCACCCCCTTCACACTGACCACCCCCTTCACACTGACCACCCCTTCACACTGACCACCCCCTTCACACTGACCACCCCCTTCACACTGACCACCCCCTTCACACTGACCACCCCCTTCACACTGACCACCCCCTTCACACTGACCACCCCTTCACACTGACCACCCCTTCACACTGACCACCCCTTCACACTGACTACCGCCCTTCACACTGACCACCGCCCTCACACTGACCACCCCCTCACACTGAACCCCCTCACACTGAACCAACTTCACACTGACCCCTCACTGACACCCTCACACTGACTACCCCCTCTCACTGACCACCGCCCTCACATTGACCACTCAGTGTGCACTGACCCCCTCACACTGACCCCTCTCACACTGACCCCTCTCACACTGACCCCTCTCACACTGACCCCTCTCACACTGACCCCTCTCACACTGACCCCTCTCACACTGACCCCTCTCACACTGACCCCTCTCACACTGACCCCTCTCACACTGACCCCCTCTCACACTGACCCCTCTCACACTGACCCCTCTCACACTGACCCCCTCTCACACTGACCCCCTCTCACACTGACCCCTCTCACACTGACCCCTCTCACACTGACCCCTCTCACACTGACCCCTCTCACACTGACCCTCTCACACTGACCCCTCTCACACTGACCCCCACACTGCCCCCACACACCGCCCCCTCACACTGCCCCCACACACCGCCCCTCACACCGCCCTCTCACACTGACCACCCCCGTGTGCACTGACTACCCCCGTGTGCACTGACCACCCCTGTGCACTGACCACCCCGTGTGCACTGACCACCCCCGTGTGCACTGACCACCCCGTGTGCACTGACCACCCCCGTGTGCACTGACCACCCCCGTGTGCACTGACCACCCCCGTGTGCACTGACCACCCTCCGTGTGCACTGTCCCCCACGCACTGTCCACCAACCACGCACTGACCACCAACCACGCACTGACCACCCCCACGCACTGACCACCCCCACGCACTGACCACCCCCGTGTGCACTGACCAACCCCGTGTGCACTGACCACCCCCACGCACTGACCACCCCCGTATGCACTGACCACCCCCGTGTGCACTGACCACCCCCGTGTGCACTGACCACCCCGTGTGCATTGACCACCCCCGTGTGCACTGACCACCCCCGTGTGCACTGACCACCCCCGTGTGCACTGACTACCCCCGTGTGCACTGACCACCCCCGTGTGCACTGACCACCCCCGTGTGCACTGACCACCCCCGTGTGCACTGACCACCCCGTGTGCACTGACCACCCCCGTGTGCACTGACCACCCCCGTGTGCACTGACCACCCCCGTGTGCACTGACCACCCCCGTGTGCACTGACCACCCCCGTGTGCACTGACCACCCCCGTGTGCACTGACCACCCCCGTGTGCACTGACCACCCCCGTGTGCACTGACCACCCCCGTGTGCACTGACCACCCCCGTGTGCACTGACCACCCCCGTGTGCACTGACCACCCCCGTGTGCACTGACCACCCCCGTGTGCACTGACCACCCCCGTGTGCACTGACCACCCCCGTGTGCACTGACCACCCCCGTGTGCACTGACCCCCGCTCACTGACCACCCCCGTGCACTGACCATCCCCTCACACTGACCATCCTCTCACAATGACCACCCCTTACATTGACCCCCTCACACTGACCCCTCTTATACTGACCGCCCCTCTTTCACACTGACCCCCTCACACTGACCACCCCTCACACTGACCACCCCTCACACTGACCCCGCGCGCACTGACAACCCCTCACATTGACCCCGCGCGCACTGACCACCCACTCACACTGACCACCCCCCACCCCTGACCTCCCCTGCACAGTAACCATACACAATATGCAATACACACAATACTTATATTACACAATACATAATATAATGCACAATACACTGCACATTTCTCAGTACCAAATACACAAGACACTGTGCAACAAAATATCCAATACTGAATACAGATGGGAAAATTGTAGTGGAAGATGTTAGGAGAGTGTTGCAGTGGAGAGGGAAGAATAACATGACTTTCAGTGGTGACCAGTTGCAGTGGCTGAGTTATGGAAAGAATGGAGAAGTAAAAGTGACACTGTATACAAAACTCAAGAGGATTATCAGATAGAACGAAAAGAATGTGAAGAATGTGAGAGTAATGTGAGGTGACCTTAGCTTATGGAGAGTCTAGTTATAAAATAGTAAGATGAACAAACAGAGAGATACGTAGTATAATGCTATTCTTTACTGACATTGTTTTGCCCACTTAATAAAGCCCACTGTGTGGGCAGAATATTTTTCAATTAAGCATTGTATTTTGGTGAATTTGTCTTCACTGGTCTGTATTTTAAAGAGTGAAACAAATGTGATGAGTCAGGAAAATGGCGGTGTGCATGATGGGAAGTTTCAAAATAAAGGAAAGTGCCAGTGGTGACAATTTTAAAATACATTATTCTCTGTCTCTTCGAGTATTGTTGAGTGTTAAGATGTGAGAGCAGGTGGAGAGCACAGCTGCAACACACATCAATTATGGCACATATACGTACAGCCTATAAAACATTTGAATTACTGGTAATGACTCAGAAACAGACACACAGGAGAGACACAAATATATTATATGTGGAAGATGTGATCAAAATGGTTTACAAAACTGACAAGTTGAAAACTGAGACACTTGTGAGGCTTTGAGGAAACATCCTCCTCAGGGGAGGTTCCTTGATGCTGGTGAGGGATCCTCCTCAGGGGAGGTTCCTTGATGCTGGTGAGGATCCTCCTCAGGGAGGTTCCTTGATGCTGGTGAGGATCCTCCTCAGGGAGGTTCCTTGATGCTGGTGAGGGATCCTCCTCAGGGGAGGTTCCTTGATGCTGGTGAGGGATCCTCCTCAGGGGAGGTTCCTTGATGCTGGTGAGGGATCCTCCTCAGGGGAGGTTCCTTGATGCTGGTGAGGGATCCTCCTCAGGGGAGGTTTCTTGATGCTGGTGAGGGATCCTCCTCAGGGGAGGTTCCTTGATGCTGGTGAGGGATCCTCCTCAGGGGAGGTTCCTTGATGCTGGTGAGGGATCCTCCTCAGGGGAGGTTCCTTGATGCTGGTGAGGGATCCTCCTCAGGGGAGGTTCCTTGATGCTGGTGAGGGATCCTCCTCAAGGGAGGTTCCTTGATGCTGGTGAGGGATCCTCCTCAGGGGAGGTTCCTTGATGCTGGAGATCCTCGGAGTTCCTTGATGCTGGTGAGGGATCCTCCTCAGGGAGGTTCCTTGATGCTGGTGAGGGAT
The DNA here is from genome assembly GCA_009830355.1 of Cherax destructor. Lineage (NCBI taxonomy): Eukaryota > Metazoa > Arthropoda > Malacostraca > Decapoda > Parastacidae > Cherax > Cherax destructor. Next base: position 68,690 of record WNWK01000957.1, read on the forward strand.
CCTCCTCAGGGAGGTTCCTTGATGCTGGTGAGGATCCTCCTCAGGGAGGTTCCTTGATGCTGGTGAGGGATCCTCCTCAGGGGAGGTTCCTTGATGCTGGTGAGGGATCCTCCTCAGGGGAGGTTCCTTGATGCTGGTGAGGGATCCTCCTCAGGGGAGGTTCCTTGATGCTGGTGAGGGATCCTCCTCAGGGGAGGTTCCTTGATGCTGGCTTGAGGGATCCTCCTCAGGGGAGGTTCCTTGATGCTGGCGAGGGATCCTCCTCAGGGGAGGTTCCTTGATGCTGGCGAGGGATCCTCCTCAGGGGAGGTTCCTTGATGCTGGTGAGGGATCCTCCTCAAGGGAGGTTCCTTGATGCTGGTAAGGAGTTCTTGATCTAGGGAATTGGATCTGTGCTCCGGTTCCCTGAATTGAGTCTGAATACCTTCCATACCCCCCCCACACATGTGCTGTATAATCCTACGGGTTTTGTGCTCCCCATGATTATAATAATAATCTAAGGAAATGTTTTGCCAGCCAGTGGCTTCTTCAGTCCAATACAGTGGAATATGAGTAGTAGTTTGAGGTAATCAGTCCCTCAGCCTGGACTGTATGGCACTGGATGCAGTTCATCACTAGTGCACTCAGTTCACACACACAGGTCCAGGGGTTGATCCCCGGTATGGCTGGAAAACATTAGTACGTTTTTTTCCTTAAGACACCTGCTGTCTAATGTTCACCCATCAGTGTTAGTCGACTGGTGTGGGTTGCATCCTGGGACAAAACTGACCTAATTTGCCCGAAATGCTCTGCATAACAAAGGGCTTTCTATATATGTGACAAGTTGAAGATTGAGACACTTATGCAACATATGGGAATCTTTATTGAAGAAACATTTCGCCACACAGTGGCTTCATCAGTCCATGCAAAGGAGAATGGTGACGAACAGGAGGAGTTTGAGGTAATCAGTCCCTCAGCCTTGAAGCCACTGTGTGGTGAAATGTTTCTTCAATAAAGATTCCCATATGTTGCATAAGTGTCTTGATCTTCAACTTGTCGGTTTTAAACCATTTATCACATCTGTCAGACACTGCAACATCATGGGATTTTGATACAAGGAATTCTTCAACGTTTCTTCATTAAAGATTCCCATATGTTGCAAAAGTGTCTCAATATTCAGCTTTTTGTATAGTAGTACGTATGTCATTGATGTCAGCTAGACCTGTATACCTTGTACATGTAGAAATAAAGATATTATTAAGAAGCCACTGGCTTGCAAAATGTTTCCTCAATAAAGATTCCCAAATATTACACAAGTGTCTTGTTGTTCAATGTGGAAGGCACTTGAGCACCTGATCCCAAATCTGCACACTGCCGTAGAAACATGTAGCAATGAAAGATAAAATATATTTCAGAATAAACCCAGTAATGAATAGGGGTGCCATGGACACAGTAAGAGAATGTTTTATCACCATCTGTGGTCCCAGACCAGTCAGTACTCTACCACAGGTTGAAACACTGCCAGAGCAAATGTTGAAGTCTTCAAGAGGAAACTTGGCAATTACCTCCACCAGGTGCTGGATCAATCAGGCTGTGATGGATATGTGGGTCATTAGGCTGCCAGTAACAACAACCTGGTTGATCAAACAAGCACCAGGCAAGCCTGGCCAAGGGCTGGTCTCCGGGAATAGGAAAACTAAAAATTTGTCGAAGGCATGTCAAGGTATAGTACGCAAAGTGTACAATATGCAAGGCAGGGCGAGTCCACAATACACACCACAGTAAGAAAGAAGCAAAGATGTTGGAAAATGTAAAGTAAATACAACAATGGGCAGAAAAAAATGAGAGGGTTGATATTTAGAATTTTCTGAAAATAAATAATGCCACTGATGGTACTGTTTATATGACTGGTGCTCTCAGTACTGGAATATTGCTCAGTACTTAGTCATGATCAAGGCAGGAGAGCTTTGCCAGCTGCAAAATATTCAGATAATTTACTGCCAGTATTGAGGCAATAAATTATTTAAACAACTGTGAGTGTCTCAAAGTGCTTGGTGTGATATTGAGATAGATACTTGATATATTCCTGGAAGATGGTGTCCCATAGCTTGATTGGTAGTGCACTCAGCTCTCACACTCAGGTCTGGAGTTCGAATCTCTTCTGGTACGGCTGGAAAACATTAGGGACATGTTTCCATAAGGCACCTGCTGCCCTGTTCATCCTTCAGTGTAAAATGGGTACCTGGGTGTTAGTTGACTGGTGTGGGTTGCATCCTGGGGCAAAACTGACCTAATTTGCCCGAAATGCTCTGCATAACAAGCGAATTTCTATATAGTGGTATATGTCATTGATGTCAGCTAGGCCTGTATACCTTGTACATGTACTTGTAGTAAATAAAGATAGTGGACCCCCGAGTATCGGCCGTAATCCGTTCCAGGAGCTAGGACTTAACTCGAACTGGCCGAAAGTCGAACCATTATTTCCCATAAGAAATAATGTAAACACAATTAATCCGTTCCAGACACCCAAAAATATTCACAAAAAATTAATTTTTTAAAGAATAACTATACATTTTTACATACACAAAACAATTATACATATTATAGTTATTAGAAAATAAATACAAACATTTAAATACACATTTAAATAAACACACAAAATAAAATTTTTACTTACCTTTATTGAAGATTGTTGATGGCATCTAGAAGATAGGGAGGAGTGAGGGAGGGCTTAGTGTTTGGAATGGGAATCCCCCTCCAAAAGGACTTCAGGTATCAAAGCCCTATCTGGGGTTACTTCCCTTCTTGGTCTTTTAATGCCACTAGGACCAGCTTGAGAGTCACTGGACCCTTGTCTCACAAAATAACTGTCTACAGTCCTGTTTCTGGAGCCTCTTTAACATGTTCCTGAAGTGCAATATGGCTCTCTCACTGAACTTGTTGTAGAGATGGCTTATTTCACAATGCTCAGGGTGGTATTTTTAAACAAAACTTTGCACATCATTCCACTTTGAACAAATCTCCTTAATCTCTGAAGAAGGCACCTCCAGTCTATCTTCCTCGTCCTGTGAATCAATTTCCTCTACTGTGGTCTGATGCTGTTCCAGATGAAGCTCTTGCAGCTCTTCAGTGGTTAGCTCTACCCTGTGGTCCTCCACCAACTCTTCCACATCCTCGCCACTCACCTCCAACCCCAGGGACTTGCCCAATGCCACAATACCTTCCACAACAGGCACAGGGTCGTCAGAGTCAGGGTCAGCCTCAAACCCTTCAAAATCCCTCTGTTCGACACAACCTGGCCACAATTGTCTCCAAGCAGAATTCAAAGTCCTGGAAGTCACTCCCTCCCAAGCTTATGCAATGGAGGATACTGAAGTGATTCCTCCAGAACTCTCTTAGGGTCAACTCAGTGTCTGAGGTCATTTCAAAGCACTTTTGAAACACTGCTTTTGTGTACAGTTCTTTGAAGTTAGAAATGACCTGCTGGTCCATGGGCTGGATGAGAGGAGTGGTGTTAGGAGGCAAGAACTTCACTTTTATAAAACTGAACTCATCAGACAAAAAGTCTACAAAGTTGTGAGGATGATCAGGAGCATTGTCCAGTACCAGGAGGCACTTGAGTCCCAATTTCTTTTCATGTAGGTATTCTTTCACACTGGGGCCAAACACTTCATTGAACCATTCCAGGAAAATTTGCTTCGTGACCCATGCCTTAGTTTTAGCCTTCCAAAACACACACAATTTACTCTTGGTGACATTGTGTTTCTTGAACACTGGGATTTTCAGAGTGATACACCAGTAAAGGCTTCACTTTAAAATCCCCACTAGCATTACTACACAACATGAGAGTTAGCCTGTCTTTCATAGGCTTGTGTCCTGGCAGTGCCTTTTTCTCCTGAGTAATGTAGGTCCTCTTTGGCATTTTCTTCCAAAAGAGGCCTGTTTCATCACAATTAAACACAATTAAGCAGCAAGTTTGTCTGAACTGGCTGCCTCACCATGCCTTACAACACTGTGTATGCCACTACGTTTCCTAAATCTGTCAAACCAGCCTTTGCTGGCCTTAAAATTACTCACATCAGCACTGGTTCCAGGCACTGTCTTGACAAGATCTGTGTGCAACTGCCTTGCCTTTTCACAAATTATCGCCATGGAAACACTATCACCCGGTATCTGTTTTTCATTGATCCATACCACCAACAACTTTTCAACCTCATCCACTGTTTTTGATCTTTTTTTTTTATTTTTATTAACACATCGGCCGATTCCCACCAAGGCAGGGTGGCCCGAAAAAGAAAAACTTTCATCATCATTCACTCCATCACTGTCTTGCCAGAAGGGTGCTTTACACTACAGTTATAAAACTGCAACATTAACACCCCTCCTTCAGAGTGCCGGCACTGTACTTCCCATCTCCAGAACTCAAGTCCGGCCTGCCGGTTTCCCTGAATCCCTTCATAAATGTTACTTTGCTCACACTCCAACAGCACGTCAAGTATTAAAAACCATATGCCTCCATTCACTCCTATCAAATACGCTCACACATGCTTGCTGGAAGTCCAAGCCCCTCGCACACAAAACTTCCTTTACCCCCTCCCTCCAACCTTTCCTAGGCCGACCCCTACCCCGCCTTCCCTCCACTACAGATTTATACACTCTCGAAGTCACTCTGTCTCGTTCCATTCTCTCTACATGTCCAAACCACCTCAACAACCCTCCTCAGCTCTCTGGACAATCGTTTTGGTAATCCCGCACCTCCTCCTAATTTCCAAACTCCGAATTCTCTGCATTATATTCACACCACACATTGACCTCAGACATGACATCTCCACTGCCTCCAGCCTTCTCCTCGTTGCAACATTCATCACCCATGCTTCACACCCATATAAGAGCGTTGGTATAACTATACTCTCATACATTCCCTCTTTACTTCCATGGACAAGGTTCTTTGTCTCCACAGACCCCGAAGTGCTCCACTCACCCTTTTCCCCTCATCAATTCTATGATTCACCTCATCCTTCATAGACCCATCCGCCGACATGTCCACTCCCAAATATCTGAATACATTCACCTCCTCCATACTCTCTCCCTCCAATCTGATATCCAATCTTTCGTCACCTATTCTTTTTGTTATCCTCATCACCTTACTCTTTCCTATATTCACTTTCAATTTTCTTCTTTTACACACCCTACCAAATTCATCCACCAACCTCTGCAGCTTCTCTTCAGAATCTCCCAAAAGCACAGTGTCATCAGAAAAAAGCAACTGTGACAACTCCCACTTTGTATTTGCTTCTTTATCTTTTAGCCCAACACCTCTTGCCAAGACCCTCGCATTCACTTCTCTTACAACCCCATCTATAAATATATTGAACAACCACGGTGACATCACACATCCTTGTCTAAGGCCCACTTTTACTGGGAAATAGTCCCTTCCCTCCTACACACACTAACCTGAGCCTCACTATCCTCATAAAAACTCTTCACTGCTTTCAGTAACCTTCCTCCTATTCCATACACCTGCAACATCTGCCACATTGCCCCCTATCTACCCTATCATACGCCTTTTCCAAATCCATAAATGCCACAAAAACATCTTTACCCTTATCCAAATACTGTTCACCTATATGTTTCACTGTAAACACTTGGTCTACACACCCCTACCTTTCCTAAAGCCCCTTGTTCATCTGCTATCCTGCTTTCTGTTTTACTCTTAATTCTTTCAATAATAACTCTACCATACACTTTACCAGGTACACTCAACAGACTTTTTCCCCCTATAATTTTTGCACTCTCTTTTGTCCCCTTTGCCTTTATACAAAGGAACAATACACGCTCTCTGCCAATCCCTAGGTACCTTACCCTCTTCCATACATTTATTAAATAATAGCACCAACCACTCCAAAATTATATCCCCACCTGCTTTTAACATTTCTATCTTTATCCCATCAATCCCAGCTGCCTTTCCCTTTCATTCTACCCACTGCCTCACGAACTTCCCTACACCCACAACTGGCTCTTCCACACTCCTACAAGATGTTATTCCTCCTTGCCCTACACACGAAATCACAGCTTCCCTGTCTTCATCAACATTTAACAAATCCTCAAAATATTCTCTCCATCTTCCCGATACCTCTAACTCTCCATTTAATAACTCTCCTCTCCTATTTTTAACTGTCAAATCCATTTGTTCTCTAGGCTTCCTCAACTTATTAATCTCATTCCAAAACTTTTTCTTATTTTCAACAAAATTTGCTGATAACATCTCACCCACTCTCTCATCTGCTCTCTTTTTACATTGCTTCAGCACTCTTTTAACTTCTCTTTTTCTCTCCATATACTCTTCCCTCCTTGCATCACTTCTACTTTGTAAAAACCTCTCATATGCTAACTTTTTCTCCCTTACTACTCTCTTTACATCATCATTCCACCAATCGCTCCTCTTCCCTCCCGCACCCACTCGCCTGTAACCACAAACTTCTGCTGAACACTCTAACACTACATTTTTAAATCTACCCCATACATTTTCGACCCCATTGCCTACACTCTCACTAGCCCATCTATCCTCCAATAGTTGTTTATATCTTACCCTAACTGCCTATTTCTATTTTTGGCAAACATGTTAACACCTTTCGCAACATCAGCTTCCTTGATTTCTTTTCTCTTTGCCAGGATAGAGGTGATAGTAGTTTTGTTTTTGTTGTACATCCTGGCAAGCTTCCCCGCACGTACGCCACTCTCATATTTTTCTACTATCTCCTTCTTCTTTACCACAGGGGTGCCACTAGGAAGCTTCTTTGGACCCATGGTGACTTATATTTCACAGTGACAATAAACACAATAAAATTATTGTGAAATGTTTGAATGAGCACGCTGGGTAATGTTCACTCAAGGATAAACAAAACTAGACTGGCTCACGACGCCTGCACGGGGAGGCAGACAGGTCTGGTACGCGTGCCGATAGTCGGGGAAACGACTGATTGTCAGGGAAAAATTGGGCTGAAAAAATCAATCGAAACTCAAACCGGCTGATAGTTGGGGGTCTACTGTACAGTGGACTCCCGAGTTTCGGCAATAATTCATTCCAGAAGGCTGTTCAAGTGGCATTACTGAACGAATTTGTTCCCATAAGGAATAATGTAAAGTAGGTTAGTCCGTTTCAGACCCCAAAAAATACACTTACAAAAGCACTTACAATATTACACTTACATAATTGTTCGAGTTTTAAGGTGGTCGAAACTCGGGGGTCCACTGTATTATTATTATTGTTAAGACATTTTGGGTCTAGATCCCATAACTTGCTGGATTTGGAGATTTTTTCCTTTTTTCTTTTCAACATGCTGAGCAAGTCCCACCAAGGCAGGGTGAGCCGTCCGTGTCCCACCGAGGCAGGGTGAGTCGTCCGTATCCCACCGAGGCAGGGTGAGCCGTCCGTGTCCCACCGAGGCAGGGTGAGCCGGCCGTGTCCCACCGAGGCAGGGTGAGCCGGCCGTGTCCCACCGAGGCAGGGTGAGCCGGCCGTGTCCCACCGAGGCAGGGTGAGCCGGCCGTGTCCCACCGAGGCAGGGTGAGCCGGCCGTGTCCCACCGAGGCAGGGTGAGCCGGCCGTGTCCCACCGAGGCAGGGTGAGCCGGCCGTGTCCCACCGAGGCAGGGTGAGCCGGCCGTGTCCCACCGAGGCAGGGTAATCTAAAAAGAATGAAAGTTTTTCTTTCTAAGTTTAGTAATTTATACAGGAGAAGGGGTTACTAGCTCCTTGGCATTTTAGTCGCCTCTTACAACACCATGGCTTAAGGAGAAAGAATTGTTTTCCACTTCACTGTGGAGATGTCTGAGATTATGGGAAGTATAAATTAAATGCAATGAAAAGCAGGAGTGCAATCACATCCCATCATTGCAAATTATGTATGGATTTTTCCCTATGTGGACTGGATCTGGTCTTTTCCACACAAGGTAATTGATATAGACATTTAGGAAATTTAATGAGGAAGCTACATTCATATAAACCATACCACGGGTGGGGTTAGAACCCGTGATCAGAGACTCTGAATGCGGGTTCTAACCCCACCCGTGGTTTGGATTGTTTTCAATCCTGTCATTACGATTTCATGAGTCATACATCCATATAGTCCTATGATTTGGCTACCTGGTGAAGGTAGGGGATAGATAGTAAGAACCAGGGTAATGCAAGACTGTGAGAGATTATTACACAATATGAGAGTCCTGGAATAAAGTTCAGTAGTAATAAAGGTAAGGCAGGACAGTACATGATATACTATCAGGAAACAAGAATTGTGTATTAACAAGGATGGCAATACAATGAACATAGTGAGCTTGTGGTTTACAAAAGTGCTGCAAGGCAGAAACTAAAATTAAAAGGGAATGGATAATTCAGAAAAGGAAAGAAAACAACTAAGTGAAATTGATAAAAGATAACTATGCTGGAATAAGAAGAGAGAAAAGAAAGGTCATTTAAAAAGGAGACTGTAGTACAGCCAGACAAGATGAATGACTTAAGATAATAAGTACTACTGTAATAGTTTGACTTCATTGAGGAAGAGTTGAACTGTGCATGACTGGTAGTTAAGGGAAGTGTTACATATATGTTATTGCTGTAATAGTTTACAGTGATCCTTCAAGGCAGGTGTCTCAGTGCTACTGAAGAGCCCTTGATATAAGTAACTGCAACGTTGCTTCCCTTCCTTGGATCAAACCTGATTTTCTTCTAGCCATTTCCCAGGAACTTCACAACTTTTTTGGGTTTACTTTCCTCTTCCTGTGTGATTTTAATAATTGAAGAAAAAGGGAGAGATGCCATTATGAGGGAAGAAAGGGGCAGAGGATGAACAATACAAGTTTGAAGGGAGAACTGCTGATGTGATTCAATACATGTACGTATTTAAAAAAAGAAAATAGACAAGAGACACTGACCTATAGAGCAGTTTAGTAGACTCGCATATAGTCTAAGGTATAGTATACCAGAAAATATCTTAACCTTTTTAATGTCGGTCCCGTAATATTATGGCTTGCAAGCCAGTGTCGGTCCCATAATACTACGCCAAAATTATAGCGCCTTCAAATCTGGTGGGAGAAAGCTGGTAGGCCTACATGTGAGAGAATGGGTCTGTGTGCTCATTGTGCACAGTATAAAAAAAATTCTGCAGCACGCAGTGCATAATGAGAAAAAAACACCGTCCGTGTTTTGGTTTAAAACAGCGACTTTGCGGTGTATTTTCACATTATTTATGGTTGTATTCTTGTTTTCTTGGTCTCATTTGATAGAATGGAAGATATATTACAGTAATAGAGATGATTTTGAATGGTTTTTGGACTAAACGTACCTTGAAATTGAGCTCAAAGTAGCGGAAATGTTTTTTTTTTTATGATGTTGAAGAGTAAACAAATCACGCCACACGTCCAATACACGTCAACTGGTGGGTCTGATATGTTTTCATAAATGCGTTGATATTATTTATACCATTTTTACAATAATGCAGTAGTCTGCATAACGGTAAATCTTCTATTTTTTGTGTGAATAAAAATTCAAAATGGAAAGCAAGCGTAATATAAGAGGGGCCTGGAGACGTGACTAATGAACAGAGAAAATGTTATTTTAGTGCTAGGAATGTCTGTATTGTTTATTCTGGCCCCTATTTTGAAATTGGCCTTACTTGAATTGTGTATGAAATTGGACAAATTTCCAATTTCTGATCACTTTATTGGGTAGTTGAAATCAGTAAATGGGCAGTTTACTGTACTCAATCGATAGAACAAATGGAGAAATAGCTATGAGTTTGGTCGACTGGAACAATGGAATTGGCCGAAAATAGGGCTCAAAGTGGGCAAAATCGGTGATGCGTAAATATCGCCGAGACCTCTAACTTCGCAAGAGTGTAATTCCTTAAGTTTTCCATCAAATTTCATACTTTTGGTATCATTACCATCGGGAAAAGATTCTCTATCATTTCATAAGATAAATAATCCTCTCCAAGAGTCCGTGCTTCCTGGTCTGCCATTCAGGATGTAGTACATACTTGATCTGCAAGAGGTAATCTTAAGACTTCAGTATATAAACATTGCTACTTACACGTGTAGCATTAATGAGGAAAATGACTTGTACAAATTCAACACTTGTTTTTGAATATAATAATGCAAAATGACTGGATCAGATGGCAAATATTATTGGTCAATATTGTGGTTATTAGAATTCAGGAGAGTAACCACGACCTTGAAGGAGAGATGCAGCAGACAATATATATAGAGAGAGTTAGGAGTAAGCCACCTTGCACAAAGCCAGTCAGGTACACATCAGTTGTACAACTTTTGTTATAGTTTCAGTATTCTAATCTTATTAACTTAAGAACAGCCTAGTTGATCAGGCTCTGATCCACCAGGAGGCCTGGTCATGGACTGGGCTGCGGGGACATTGATCCCCGGAATACCCTCAAGGTAGACCTATCTTGTATGTGATGCCAACATTAGGCCTGCACTTGATCAGACATAAAGAGAAATGAGGTCCTAGAAATTAGAAAGGTGGTGCTGCGAGGAAATGCTTGAAAAAAAACTCAATCTAACAACACTAGAAGATAGGAGGAACAGGATGTGTAAAATACTAAGGAGATTAGATAAGGACAAGGTGCTGCTGGGAGAGGGCAGCCAGGGGACATAGAAGATTGTTATCTCTTGGTAGTCAGTCCTGGTATTATCTTTCCCACAGTCTAGTCTTAGACCAGGCTTCATGGTATTATCTTTCCCACAGTCTAGTCTTAGACCAGGCTTCATGGTATTATCTTTCCCATAGTCTAGTCTTAGACCAGGCTTCATGGTATTATCTTTCCCACAGTCTAGTCTCAGACTAGGCTTCATGGTATTAACTTTCCCACAGTCTAGTCTTAGACCAGGCTTCATGGTATTATCTTTCCCATAGTCTAGTCTTAGACCAGGCTTCCTTGGATTATCTTTCCCACAGTCTGGTGTGAGACCAGGCTTCCTGGGATTATCTTTCCCACAGTCTGGTCTGAGACCAGGCTTCCTGGGATTATCTTTCCCACAGTCTGGTTTGAGACCAGGCTTCCTAAGTTAGAAAGGAAAATATTACAGGATTAAATATTTTTAAGAAGTTCATGGGAAAGTAAAGGTACAGTATGTGTATACTGAATGTAAATAGAAATTTGTAAGATCTATGGGATATTTCATGTTCCTGAGACTGAAAATATCAACAATTATGCCATATGTGCAAACAATTTAACAGATTGACTAAAAAAATCATAATACCACAATTGTAAATGAATTACAGAATGTGTTTGACTTAAATCCATGGCAGGTGAGTCATAAAACTCAGAGGCCAGTGTGTTAACCAGCCAGCTGGCTGAGTGGTTAACATACTGACCTGAGAGTTTTACGACTTGCCTGCCATGGCTTCATACCCCCATCCATTTTGTGATTCATTTAACAGATTTCTTTTTTACACTCATTTGATAAGAGGGTAGTACCTCCCTGGATGGTTGCTGTCTATCAACCTGTTACCTAGCCTACCAATGAGACAAGTCTCAGAGCTGAGGGGTGTGAGCTGTGATGAAAGGTTAGAGGAGCTAAATAAACCTGATGATACCAGAGGACAGAAGGACCAGGGGTAACATGATTAAGACATACAAGAAAGACAACAAAGTGGTGGAGGCATGATCCATACATTAGTTATAAGAATAGTTATGATAAGGCTCATGCAGCCAGGAGAGGGGAAAACTCAGTATCAGCCAGCAGAGAGGTAGGGGCTGGAACTGAGATTGTCCCTAACCACAGATAGGTGAGTATCAACCTACCAGTAAAAGATACAGATAAGTGATATGGATATTAGGACATGTAATGCTGTTTTAGTCTTAGGATTAAGGTCAATGAACTAGATGGAGACAGTGTAGGCAAATGTCATACACAGTTTTAAGTAGAGATATGGTGAGTCCCAAGGGCCAGAAATCAGTAAAGCCTGTCAGTAATAGAGCCAGGAGTTATGACTTGACCCTGCAAAACACAACTAAGTGAGTACACACCTTCGAGAAAGTCCTTGTATGACAAGTATTATAAAACATCTTGCGTCAGGCAAATGTCAAGATATGATAGTGTTTACTTTTTAAAGAAAAGGAACAGAAAACAAAAGTTAACAGTTAAAGAAGCACAAAAGAACAGTGGAATGGGAATGGCATGAGGAGAGGATACTCAGCCCACAGAAACACATCTGGTCTGGTACTCCACCTGCCCAGCCCAGGTGCCAACAGTTATTCTTCAAGGTTCACCCTCCTCTCCTACACAGCACACTAGATCTAGTTTCATACACTTACTCTGTTCCTCCCTTCACCCACAACCAAACCATCAACCCCTCTCACTGAAATTATAAATATTCTCTTTCCTTCAGCACCTACCCAACAAACCATTCCCTAAATCACTAATGTCCAGTCTTGTCACCACACCTAAACCTCACCTATCATCAGCTATACTCCAGTCCATCCACCACCATCATCTGACATACCCTCCTCTTCATCCCCAATATGCAGTCTATCAACTGACACTTGAAAATCCCATCCCCACTCCTCAACCCATGAATAAGGAACACTAAGCCAGGAAATCAGAACATAGCTGACAGGATGGACAAATTATTGTACACAAATTTCAATGGAATATCAAACAGAAGTGGCAAATTAAAAGAATAGCAGAAGCAATACTAGACATTACCCTCAGAGTTGAAGTAAAACAACAGATGCAGTGTTCTCAATAGGGTATTGAGTAAAGGAAGAGGAAATGGGTAGAAGATGAGTAGGAGTGAAGGTGTGTGGAGCTGAGAGGGATAAAAAGATGAGCCCAATGACTAAAATTGACATAGTCACAACTGGGGGACTGAAGGTACAGGTTGACCATCACAAATCTGGCATCATCGGAACCTGTAGGGTGCCGGATTAGGGATTTTGCCAGATTACAGAGTGGTTAGGTTAGAATACACTTAACCCAAAGGCGATGTTTATGCATCGGCCCATTCCATTGTTCCAGTCTCATAGCTATTTGGCTAGTATTCCTTCTAGTATTCTGTTGATTGAGTACAAGAAACCGCCCATTTACCTATTTCAGCTACACAATAAAGTGGTGAGAAATCGGTAATTTGGCCAATTTCAAGAGATGCCAATTTCAAAATAGGGTCCAGAATAAACAATGCAAACATTCCTGTCACTAAAATAACATTTTCTCTGTTCATTAGTCATATCTCCAGGCCCCTCTTATGTTATGCTTGCTTTCCATTTTGAAATTTTATTAACACAAAAAATAGAGGATTTACTGTTATGCAGACTACTGCATTATACTATATGACTCGCAGCAATGGTTTTAAATTGGAAAAATTCAGATTCAGGAAGGCTATAGGAAAGCATTGGTTTGGTAATAGAGTTGTGGATGAGTGGAACAAACTCCCGAGTACCGTCATAGAAGTTAAATGTTGTGTAGTTTTAAAAATAGGTTGGATAAATACATGAGTGGGTGTGGGTGGGTGTGAGTTGGACTTGACTAGCTTGTGCTACTAGGTCAGATGCTGTGCTCCTCCCTTAAGTGAATGTGACTGACCTGACTAGGTCAAGGCATTGGCTTAAGTCGGTGGGAGAATTGGACCTGCCTCGCATGGGCCAGTAGGCCTGCTGCAGTTTTCCTTCTTTCTTATGTTCTTATTATTGTAATAATTGTATAAATGATGTCAACATTGGCAAAAATTTAACATTTCCACTACTTTGAGCTTAATTTTAAGGTACTTTCCACGTGAAACCAATCAAATTATATCTATTTCTGTAATATATCTTCCATTCTATCAAATGAGACCAAAAGACGAGAATACAACCACAGAAACCACACGAAAATACACCGCATATGTAGGCCCAAATTTACCGGTCACAGCTTATCTGAGTGAGCTGAGCTCATGGCGACCGACAGTGGCTTCAAAGCCACCTTATCTTTTATAGACAATGTACAGTGTATGTTCTTTACACACTGAGAAGCGTTTCTTTTATTTGTTGGAACCATGGCTAGGGCTAAAAGTGAGCAGATTATAACAATAAATGGAGAAAAAGAAATTGGAATGAGTTATGCAGCAAGTAGCGCCACCAAACGGTAGTGGTAGATTGGTGTGGGGACCCCGGAAATTTGAAATTATGCTAGCCAAAATTAGTGCCGGATTACTGATGGAACTGAATTACTGATTGCTGGATTAGTGATGGGCAACCTATATTAGGAGGCAGTAACTTACATAACCACCACTAAGCAGCAGGTGTATAGTCAAAGTGCTTTGTAAATATCACCAAGCAGCTGGCATTCAAGAGTAGTACTAGAAAAATAAGAGGGCGCTAGTTAACACCAGAGTGAAAGTGACAAGATCACACATGACCAATGTAAAGCTAATGGTCAGAGATTTATCAATCAAGTGTTCTCCTCGCCAGGAGATTTATTAGTTGAGCGTTCCTCTCGCCAGGAGATACATCAATCCAGTGTTCCCCTCACCAGGAGATTTATTAGTTGAGCGTTCCTCTCGCCAGGAGATACATCAATCCAGTGTTCCCCTCACCAGGAGATTTATCAATCCAGTGTTCCCCTCACCAGGAGATTTATCAATCCAGTGTTCCCCTCACCAGGAGATTTATCAATCCAGTGTTCCCCTCACCAGGAGATTTATCAATCCAGTGTTCCCCTCACCAGGAGATTTATCAATCCAGTGTTCCCCTCACCAGATTTATCAATCCAGTGTTTCCCTCACCAGGAGATTTATCAATCCAGTGTTCCCCTCACCAGATTTATCAATCCAGTGTTTCCCTCACCAGGAGATTTATCAATCCAGTGTTCCTCTCACCAGGAAATACATCAATCCAGTGTTTCCCTCACCAGGAGATTTATCAATCCAGTGTTGCCCTCACCAGGAGATTTATCAATCCAGTGTTGCCCTCACCAGGAGATTTATCAATCCAGTGTTCCCCTCACCAGGAGATTTATCAATCCAGGGTTCCCCTCACCAGGAGATTTATCAATCCAGTGTTTCCCTCACCAGGAGATTTATCAATCCAGTGTTTTCCTCACCAGGAGATTTATCAATCCAGTGCTTCCCTCACCAGGCTATTTATCAATCCAGTGTTTCCCTTACCAGGAGATTTATCAATCCAGTGTTTCCCTCACCAGGAGATTTATCAATCCAGTGTTCCCCTCACCAGAAGATTTATCAATCCAGGGTTACCCTCACCAGAAGATTTATCAATCCAGGGTTACCCTCACCAGAAGATTTATCAATCCAGTGTTTCCCTTACCAGGAGATTTATCAATCCAGTGTTTCCCTCACCAGGAGATTTATCAATCCAGTGCTTCCCTCACCAGGAGATTTATCAATCCAGTGTTTCCCTCACCAGGAGATTTATCAATCCAGTGTTTCCCTCACCAGGAGATTTATCAATCCAGTGTTTCCCTCACCAGGAGATTTATCAATCCAGTGTTCCCCTCACCAGGAGATTTATCAATCCAGTGTTTCCCTCACCAGGAGATTTATCAATCCAGTGTTTCCCTCACCAGGAGATTTAGCAATCCAGTGTTTCCCTCACCAGGAGATTTATCAATCCAGTGTTCCCCTCACCAGGAGATTTATCAATCCAGTGTTCCTCTCACCAGGAAATACATCAATCCAGTGTTTCTCTCACCAGGAGATTTATCAATCCAGTGTTTCCCTCACCAGGAGATTTATCAATCCAGTGTTTCCCTCACCAGGAGATTTATCAATCCAGTGTTTCCCTCACCAGGAGATTTATCAATCCAGTGTTTCCCTCACCAGGAGATTTATCAATCCAGTGTTTCCCTCACCAGGAGATTTATCAATCCAGTGTTCCCCTCACCAGAAGATTTATCAATCCAGGGTTACCCTCACCAGGAGATTTATCAATCCAGTGTTCCCCTCACCAGGAGATTTATCAATCCAGTGTTTCCCTCACCAGGAGATTTATCAATCCAGTGTTTTCCTCACCAGGAGATTTATCAATCCAGTGTTTCCCTCACCAGGAGATTTATCAATCCAGTGTTTCCCTCACCAGGAGATTTATCAATCCAGTGTTTCCCTCACCAGGAGATTTATCAATCCAGTGTTTCCCTCACCAGGAGATTTATCAATCCAGTGTTTCCCTCACCGGGAGATTTATCAATCCAGTGTTCCCCTCACCAGGAGATTCATCAATCCAGTGTTCCCCTCACCAGGAGATTCATCAATCCAGTGTTCCCCTCACCAGGAGATTTATCAATCCAGGGTTACCCTCACCAGGAGATTTATCAATCCAGGGTTACCCTCACCAGGAGATTTATCAATCCAGTGTTCCTCTCACCAGGAAATACATCAATCCAGTGTTTCCCTCACCAGGAGATTTATCAATCCAGTGTTCCCCTCACCAGGAGATTTATCAATCCAGGGTTCCCCTCACCAGGAGATTTATCAATCCAGTGTTTCCCTCACCAGGAGATTTATCAATCCAGTGTTTCCCTCACCAGGAGATTTATCAATCCAGTGTTTCCCTCACCAGGAGATTTATCAATCCAGTGTTTCCCTCACCAGGAGATTTATCAATCCAGTGTTTCCCTCACCAGGAGATTTATCAATCCAGTGTTTCCCTCACCAGGAGATTTATCAATCCAGT
The DNA here is from genome assembly GCA_009830355.1 of Cherax destructor. NCBI lineage: Eukaryota > Metazoa > Arthropoda > Malacostraca > Decapoda > Parastacidae > Cherax > Cherax destructor. The sequence continues at coordinate 85,350 of WNWK01000957.1, forward strand.
GTTTCCCTCACCAGGAGATTTATCAATCCAGTGTTTCCTTTAGGAGGTTTATCAAGTGATTGATAAATATCCTTTGATATACCTTTGAAGAATTTCGAGTTTCTCTACTCTCTGAGCCCGGCCATGGGCCAGGCTCGTCTGGTGCTTGCCTGGTCAACCAGGCTGTTGCTGCTGGAGGCCCATTGCCCCACATCCATTACAGCCTGGTTGATCTGGCACCTGGTGAAGATACTTGTCCAGTTTCCTCTTAAAGGTTTCTTCACTTGTTCCATCCTGGCAAGTAAAATTGATCCTAGTATTGTGAATGTTGCTAGTGTTGCCCATGTTGATTTTATACGTACATTTGTTGGCACTGTATTATATACCTTGTGTGGTGGAAGATTCTTAATGTAAGGAATTTGAGCTGCTTACCACACTTTGGATCCAAGCTTATTACAGTGGTACCTACAGTTATGATGGACTTGAATTACAATAATTTTGATTTACGATTTACCCTCAAAGAGAAATTTATTTTTGAGTTATGAAAAATGAGACAATATGCGGACGATGGTCGGTACTCATGGGTATGCCTCAGTCAACCAGCACTGTGGTACCTTGGCTCTTGGGCAGCATCTGAGCCAGTAAGAACATTGGTGGTCTAGCAGCTGATCAGCAATGGGAATGACTGCGTCTCTGGTAGCATCTTGGCAAATAGCAATGTTTATGCTACAGTTTATTTGAAACTACCATGTGTGTTGTCCCCTGTACCAGGTTATAATTATTTACCCTTCATAACTGCGTTTATGATTTAATTACACCCTCTTTTGTTTTACCAAGTCATTATGGCCCCTAGAGTGCACAGTAAATAGGCACTCTCTCTAAGCATCAAATAAGAAGTTGTAAAAATATAAATGGAATTAGTGCATTGGTGTGTGAGTATGGATTTCCACAATTCCCTGCTATTACTAAGCAAAAAAGAAAACTATAAAGAATATTAAAGTGGCTGATGATTCTAAGATAATGAAAAAAAAGGCAGAAAAATTATCGTAGAGCTGGAAAGACTGTTATTGTGGGTGAGAGCAGCAGAAGAAGGAAGATAGTGAAGAAAGCAGCAGATGAAGGAAGATAGTGAAGAAAGCAGCAGAAGAAGGAAGATAGTGAAGAAAGCAGCAGATGAAGGAAGATAGTGAAGAAAGCAGCAGATGAAGGAAGATAATGAAAAGAGCAGCAGATGAAGGAAGATAGTGAAGAAAGCAGCAGATGAAGGAAGATAGTGAGAAGAGAGCATCAGATGAAGGAAGATAATGAAGAAAGCAGCAGATGAAGGAAGATAGTGAAGAAAGCAGCAGATGAAGGAAGATAGTGAAGAAAGCAGCAGATGAAGGAAGATAGTGAAGAAAGCAGCAGATGAAGAGAGATAGTAAAGAGAGCAGCAGATGAAGAGAGATAGTAAAGAAAGCAGCAGTTGAAGAGAGATAGTAAAGAGAGCAGCAGATGAAGAGAGATAGTAAAGAGAGCAGCAGATGAAGAGAGATAGTAAAGAGAGCAGCAGATGAAGAGAGATAGTAAAGAGAGCAGCAGATGAAGAGAGATAGTAAAGAGAGCAGCAGATGAAGAGAGATAGTAAAGAGAGCAGCAGATGAAGATAGTAAAGAGAGCAGCAGATGAAGAGAGATAGTAAAGAGAGCAGCAGATGAAGAGAGATAGTAAAGAGAGCAGCAGATGAAGAGAGATAGTAAAGAGAGCAGCAGATGAAGAGAGATAGTAAAGAGAGCAGCAGATGAAGAGAGATAGTAAAGAGAGCAGCAGATGAAGAGAGATAGTAAAGAGAGCAGCAGATGAAGAGAGATAGTAAAGAGAGCAGCAGATGAAGAGAGATAGTAAAGAGAGCAGCAGATGAAGAGAGATAGTAAAGAGAGCAGCAGATGAAGAGAGATAGTAAAGAGAGCAGCAGATGAAGAGAGATAGTAAAGAGCAGCAGATGAAGAGAGATAGTAAAGAGAGCAGCAGATGAAGAGAGATAGTAAAGAGAGCAGCAGATGAAGAGAGATAGTAAAGAGAGCAGCAGATGAAGAGAGATAGTAAAGAGAGCAGCAGATGAAGAGAGATAGTAAAGAGAGCAGCAGATGAAGAGAGATAGTAAAGAGAGCAGCAGATGAAGAGAGATAGTAAAGAGAGCAGCAGATGAAGAGAGATAGTAAAGAGAGCAGCAGATGAAGAGAGATAGTAAAGAGAGCAGCAGATGAAGAGATAGTAAAGAGAGCAGCAGATGAAGAGAGATAGTAAAGAGAGCAGCAGATGAAGAGAGATAGTAAAGAGAGCAGCAGATGAAGAGAGATAGTAAAGAGAGCAGCAGATGAAGAGAGATAGTAAAGAGAGCAGCAGATGAAGAGAGATAGTAAAGAGAGCAGCAGATGAAGAGAGATAGTAAAGAGAGCAGCAGATGAAGAGAGATAGTAAAGAGAGCAGCAGATGAAGAGAGATAGTAAAGAGAGCAGCAGATGAAGAGAGAATAGTAAAGAGAGCAGCAGATGAAGAGAGATAGTAAAGAGAGCAGCAGATGAAGAGAGATAGTAAAGAGAGCAGCAGATGAAGAGAGATAGTAAAGAGAGCAGCAGATGAAGAAAGATAGTAAAGAGAGCAGCAGATGAAGAAAGATAGTAAAGAGAGCAGCAGATGAAGAGAGATAGTAAAGAGAGCAGCAGATGAAGAGAGATAGTAAAGAGAGCAGCAGATGAAGAGAGATAGTAAAGAGAGCAGCAGATGAAGAGAGATAGTAAAGAGAGCAGCAGATAAAGAGATATAGTAAAGAGAGCAGCAGATAGAGATAGTGCCTTTAAGTTATATCTGTGAGTGTCTAAGTCCAAGCTACAATAAAAGTTGCACTTCTTGGGTCTTGGAACAAATTACCATAAAACCATGTAGTATGTATTTTGTGGTTTGCATAACGATAGTTTTGAGATCTTTTACGTCTTGAACTAATTTATATTGTAACTGAGGGACCACTTTACTTACCATTCCCGGGTAGCTCTTTTTCTCCCATTGTAATTTTTTTTTTTTTACCACATGCTATCTCCAACAATGTAACATAACCTCCCCAGAAAAAGAAGCACATTCTTCTTCATTTATTCAATAACTGTTTTACCAGAAGTATTAGACACCACAAATAATAATAATGGTGAATTTAAGTTTCTAAGAAGTTCCAGCAAAAAGGCAATTCTAAAGAATTAGTTTAAAAGGCTGAAGAAAGTACGAATGAAGCAAGGAGGGCTTGCTAGGAGCAACATTAAAGTCTGCAAGGAAATGAAAAAACAATTTAAGGTGGCGTATGGTGTGGAGGGCAGTGCCAGAGTTAAAGAGGAAGTGTTGACCAAGAGAGACTGAGACACCACACAACAGCTAGCTAGCATTTTTAAAACTACAGTTAGAGAACACCTTATCTTCTTAACCTATCCTAGCCCATCATAAATAAATATGTAAAAACTATACATACATTTGCTCAATGTCATGAACATAGTTAAAACATTATACTAATCAATATATACTTACTCTCAATACTATCTGTAATCCTCTCAAATGTTAATCATTCCATTGTGTCCACCTTAGGTTATTAATCAAAACTGTAATTCTTCTCTATCAAACTTATTAAAGCCATATAGCATGAACTAATAGAATAATTAATTTTCTTGTAATCATTGTAACTTGCCTAATGACCATATGTACAATTACTGCACTGTTATTGCCTTATTAATCTTAAGTTAGTCTTAAATTTCCCCGAAAGGGGCTTTTGGCATGTACACCCAGTTGTTATATTCCTTTGTACAAACATGTATCATGCTATAATAAAATTATTATTATTATTATTATTATTACACTGGACCCCCGGAGTTTGTAATTAATCCGTTCCAGAGGGCGCACTGAACACCGAATATTACGAACTCCGAATCTATTTTCCCCATAAGAAATAATGGAAATTCAATTAATCCGTTTCAGACACCCAAAAGTATTAAAATAAATATTGTTTCCACTTTAAATTACACAGAAAAGAATGAGATACAAAGTACATAAAACAGTAATAACTTGACACCTTTATTTGTTGTACTGGGTTCTTGGAGATAAAAGGTAGTCAAGGGAAACTCACGGATGGATGGTGAACGCGTATATTGAGTAAGTGAGGAAGGAGATAGGCCCAGCACCTCTGTCCAGTTCTAAGCCTATGACGAGAATGAGAGTGACGCTTGGGTCTGTGTGCGCACTTGCGCGGGCCTCTGACATCACAAGTAACACATAGCTAGGATTACTTATAATACACCACACAGATGTATCAATCTGCTTCAGTACATATTACTGACATATTGAAGAGTTGTTGATGTGTGGAAGATGGAAGGAGGGGGGAGGAAGGAGTAGTTGCTAGTGTTTGGAAGGGGAATCCCCTTCCATTAACACTTCAGGCACCAAGTTCTTTTCCGGGGTTACTTCCCTTCTTTTTCTTTTAATGCCACTAGGACCAGCTTGAGAGTCACTGGACCCCTGTTGCTCAAAAAAGTGTTCCAGAGAGTTCTGTTTCTGGCGAATGTTTGGAATTGTGCTGGCAACAGGGGTGTGTTTTTGTGAACAGGAGAAGATAGTCCTTCAAAATGACACTAATATAAACTCTATGGCTTATTTATCTATCACAGTTCATCTAATATGACATAATAAACAATATTAATAACATAGAAACATGACATATACTCTAGAATGAGTAAAATGTCATTACAAATGTGAGGACTGGTGGTCGTGTTGTTTGTTGTTGAGTGTATAAGGGCCACTGAAAGATACGCCTGAAATAGTGATGGCCGCCAGACATAGTGGTGTTGTCAGTCGCCCTATGTAACTCCAGCAACATTGGAGGAGTTAAGTTTCGTGTCATCATTTTTCTATAGATTAATGGCTCAACTTACTTGCTACACTGTTAATGCTACACTTTATTGCTGGCAGGCACTATAGCCTTTATAAGCTCCTGCTGTTTTAGTATCATAACATATCGTAGAATCACTGAATCACTTAAGAAGACATTCTCCCTAGTGCCAGCCCTTTGGTAAAGGGCTGGCACTAGGAGCTTTCTTTGGGCCCATGGTGGCTTATTTAGCAGTTGCAAGCACTAAAACAATGGAATAATGACAATGTATGGTATGAATGCGTGGGTGCTGGTAAACAATGGCACACTGACTCTCAATGGAGTGTCGGGCCTGCTTGGGCCACGCGTACGCATCCGGGACGAATCACGAACTCCGAGCGGATCCACGAACACCGAACCAATATTTTTCTGAAAAAATGTCACGTACTCCAAATTTTACGAACTTCGACGCCTACGAACTCCAGGGGTCCACTGTATTATTATGAGACACTACAGTATAGAGTTACTCGGCTATGTTAAATATGCTTGGATTTAAGTGTCACTATGGTTTTTGAGGAAGGTGGTACCAGTATTGTGAACTACTATGTCCAGTCTAAATGAAGCTAATGGCTTATTGTTAATATATTCATAGAAAGAGTTAAACCCATGTGGATGAGTCAGTGCTGGCATGGAAGTTCTAAAAGTCAGTGGAAAACAATGAATGTAGTCGAGATCTTCAATGAACGTGAAGTTCACATGGAGATGATAGTTTTAACCCTTAAACTGTCCACACGTAGATATACGTTCACTCGCGGAGCTGACCGAACGTAGATCTACGTTTTTTTTCAAATGCTTTTAACCTTGCCACGATAAGCCTGAGTTGCCTAGAGATTAGAGAATGGGTCTGTGCACTCAGTGTGTGTAGTATTACAAAATGTGGGAATGACAAACAAAATGCACTCTTCATTTTAAAGAAAACGAACAATTTATTTTTTTCTCAAAATACTCGGTCAGCTACGCGAGTGAACGTATATCTACATGTGGACAGTTTAAGGGTTAAACACTACAACATGACTTGGACAAACTGCAGGGTTGGGCAGACAAGTGGCTTCAAGGAAAAAACAAACAAATAGTAAAACATAATGAAAGTTTGGGAGAGGGAGAAAGATCAGAATCAAGAGCACAGTACATGGTGGTACATACTGTATGCCACTAACCTCGGTATGTTTGTGTGCTTATTCAATTAAACAGTATATTGTCAAGTCCTTATAAATCATGTGCTTGATTCTCAAAAAATAAAAATACCTCAAGATTATAGCAGCAACTTTCAGTGTACTGTACTGCATGAACATTTCTTATTGTGGCTGTGGACATGAGTATCATCTTATATCTCTCCTGCTGATGCTTTCATCACTGGCATAGTGTCTTTGCAGCTTCATTGCCTTGGCTAATTTTAACAGTTTTTTAACACTGCGAGGAACTTGAGCAATAATGATGGATTTTAGGGAGGTATATGTACACGTTTCTGAGCTGTAGGAAGTTTAAAATTTACATATATAATTTTTTTCATAGGATCCAACTTTGGTATCATATTTAGGATACACCATATCTTCAGTCATTCTGATGATTCATGGTGAAAGTAATTTGTTGAAATTAACCTCAGTTCTCTGTAACACAAGTTGCTAATTAGGTTTTACCACTGGTTAAACCAGATACAACAATACGAGGTGAAATCATACACAAACCTCGACAACTCCAGCGTAACAAGCAATAGTGTGTACTCAGTGCCGGATTTAGGTGGTGGGGGCCCTGGGCCCAATTTGGTGGGGGACCCTTGCATTAAAAAGGTCTAACTCTAATGGTTAGAAGACTTTTAAGTTTTTCCTTGGAAAACTTTCACCACTCAATATACAGTGGAACCCCGGTTAACGAACACCCCGGAAATCTTGCAATTATGTAAGTATGTATAATATTGTAAGTGCTTGTGGAAGTGTATTTTTGGGGGTCTGAAATAGACTAACCTAAATGACATTTTTGCTTAAGGAAGTAAATTCGTTCGGTAATGGCACTTGAGCAGGCTTCTGCAATTAATTTTTTTCATTAACCGGGGTTCCACTGTACGTACCATCCTCTTAAGATGAAGAAGTGAAACAATAAATTGGATTTATAGTGTATTTTAGCAGCCTTTCAATTCATTTGCAAGTGTAAATCAAAAGTAATGTACAGACTTATGAGGAGTTATCTTCAATCTGATAAAATATTATAAGCCAGGTACATTCCGTGCTTTTCTGATGGAAAAGTCTCTGATGACTCCATCAAAATCCAACGAGCGCAGGATGTCAGATTCTGTGCTCATGACCGTCAGGTTCGCAAGCCGCCCTTGCTTCTTGCTCGTTCATAGCCAGTTCTCACTACCACACTGTTATTCACATACTGACCATGATCAAGCAGTCATTCATACTTCAGCGCCCTGTACACCCAGGATGATGATGTGCTGTGAGTCATCCTCGCGTCGTGCAGCTGACGATGTGCTTGCACTGATGATGTAACACCAGTGATCAGATGACTCAACATGACAATCCCACCACAGTTCAAACTCTTGCATACATTTTCTCTTTTTGCGATCTTTTCAATTCTCAGTATAATGTGTGTCATAATATTTTTCATCATTTGGTGGGGGCCCCTTCTTGTGGGGGGCCCGGGGCCCCTCCCCTAAATCCAGCCCTGCATGTGCTACACCCAGACTGAATTATGACAGACTTTTAAAACCGGCAGACACACTAGCTCTATCACACTAGACACTAACTCTAGGATAGTTGGAAACTAGCTCTCAGTCAAGCTTATAAGTGATGCATGCTTGCCTCTGCTTCCATAACAGGAATTGTTGTAGGTAAACCATCTGGCTGTTTTCACCAAATATCTTACTTTTCACCAGTCCAGAGAGTTGGTAAAAAAAAGTGTAATATTGCACATTTCTTTATTGAATAAAATAAATGATTACAAATGTATTTAGTCTTTATGAGAGGTGGTCGGTATATTGTTCTGTACAGTACTGTACATAATTGAAATGATATCCTGATTGCAAGTCAATCCACTTTCATTCCAGATGTAAGTTAATCAGCCTACAATTTATATTTTTGTTAGTCCAGCATCTGACTGTTATCTGTTAACAGCCTGTTAATGTTAATCATAAAATATATATCATACAAAATATATAAAGACCTGCACAAGTATTAAAATTGTGCAACTCACTTTCATTCAACCCCAAGCCAACATGAGTGTGAGTGAGTGTGTGTGTGTACGTACTCACCTATTTGTTGTTGCAGGGGTCGAGACATAGCTTCTGGCCCTGCCTCTTCACTGATCGCTACTAGGTCCTCTCCCTGCTCCATTAGCTATTCCACTTCCTGACAACTCTGACTAAAGAAATACTACTTCCTAACATCTCTGTCTCATCTGAGTCTTCAACTTCCAGTTGTGACCTTGTTTCTGTGTCCCATCTTTGGAACATCCTGTATCTGTCCACCTTATCTATTCCTCTCAGTATTTTGTATGTTGTTATCACGTCTCCTCTAACCCTCCTGTGTTAAGTCTAACTTCTTGGCTGCTTACTTTGGGCAGTAGAATGGTAGCGTAGGTGCAGAGATACGGCCGATGACTAGACTCAGTTTATTAATGGCAAGGTGTAGGAATACACGGGGACAGAGCGTGAGGGGACCGGGAGCCAGTTCGTAGGGGAGAGATGCTGCTTCAGTGAGGTAGGCCGTGTAAGTGAGAGAGAAGCATGGCTGACCAGCCCGACCTTGATAGGCCTATAGAGGGCAGCACCATAGTGCCGCGCAGTTTGAAACAGCCTCTGGGTAGGCTGTTTACATCCGCTCGGCCACCTACCGCGTGTCGTCTTGACACGACAATACTGGCGGGCACGAAGGTGTAAACAAGCAAGCAAGGTTACCCAGGGGAAACTGGCTTCCGGTCACCTGACATTTTCAATAGGAAATTGCCGGTGCAGGCCGAAAAAAAAACTCTCCCCCTACGTGAGTCGGGGAAGAGAAAATCGGCCTGCCCGTACAGCTGGACAGAGGACAGAACAAGCCAATGCTGACACAGGAATTAGAGTCTTCTATATACAGGTTGTCCACAGGGCCAGACGTCAACTTGACTGCACATCCATGAGCGCTGTACCATCCTCACATCTGCAAACAATGACTGACAGTAGCATTTCCTAAGGTGTGACATTTAACTCAAAAGGGCGATATTGCCCTTGCCTTTATACAGGCTTTACAAGACACACTGGGTGCACATACTCACAATAACATTATTTCCATGGAATTCATTATACTACGGGTACCCTCTAGAAATAAATTTTACATATTTACATGGTGTTGTCCACCCTGACTCCATTATTTACTAAAAAAACACAGAAACTCGCCAGCTGAGAGAGCGGCGTTTTGTTTACACTGGGAACGCGTCTGAGAGCGTTGCTGACCGTGGCTTAGGAAGCGCAGACGGACACGGGGAAATTTCTACAGAAAAGGACTTTTTCAGAATGCCAGAAGTACTGCAAGAGACTGCAACAATTACTAAGATGTTACTTTACAGTTTTCACTGGGGGGAAATGTTGAGATACTGGTGAAAATAACAACAACAAAAATTAAATCACTGCTGAAGCTGGAGGAAGGGTGAAGATTGAAGGACGCAGGAACGAGGTGCTGGGAACACTTGGCTTGGCTTGGGACAATCACGATGGGTTCCCACGTGGTCAAGCCAGGGCTGGCTTCTTTAAGAACTCGGAGAAAACAACACACAGGCGACGAGCTGGGTAGAGGGAGCGTAGAAACGTAGCAAGGAGTGGAGAGCAGGTGGTTGTGGTGGGAGATAGGCAGGCAGCGGCGCCCTGAGGTAGACACTCGTGGACACACCACCACCACACCCAAAACGACCTCACCTCGCGTCTCTTGTAGCTGTAGGAAGGGCGTCGAGACGCTGCTGGATGCAGAAGGGTGTAGGAGAATACTGGAGAGTTGTAGAATAGGAGATGAACACACACGTGACTGCTTCAGGCTGGGGAGCTGGAGATGACGCCCTATGTCGTGATTTTGTGGAAAAATCGTGGACGATGCTCTGACTCAGGCACCCACGAGACGCTGGGAGCTACAGATGATGCGATAAGCCAGCAGATGACCTGGATATGACTGGCTTGGTCGGATGATCGACTGGGCGGTGGGTCCCCTACACCACACTCTGCCGTGAACCACTGCTGTCACCACTGTTAAGTCTAACTTCTTGGCTGCTTACTTTGGGCAGTAAAATGGTAGCGTAGGTGCAGAGATACGGCCGATGACTAGACTCAGTTTATTAATGGCAAGGTGTAGGAATACACGGGGACAGAGCGTGAGGGGACCGGGAGCCAGTTCGTAGGGGGAGATGCTGCTTCAGTGAGGTAGGCCGTGTAAGTGAGAGAGAAGCATGGCTGACCAGCCCGACCTTGATAGGCCTATAGAGGGCAGCACCATAGTGCCGCGCAGTTTGAAACAGCCTCTGGGTAGGCTGTTTACACCTGTCCTCCAGTGTCGCCAGGCCGATTTCCCTTAACCTTTCTTCGTATGACATTTCCATTAGCTCTGGAACTAGCCTGGTTGCAAACCTTTACACTTTCTCTAATTTCTTGACGTGCTCGACCAGGTGTGGGTTCCAAACTGGTGCTGCATACTCCAGTATGGGCCTGACGTACACGGTGTACAGAGTCTTGAACGATTCCTTACTGAGGTATTGGAACGCTATTCTCAGGTTTGCCAGTTGCCCTTATGCTGCAGCAGTTATTGGGTTGATGTGCGCTTCAGGAGATGTGCTCGGTATTATACCCACCCCAAGATCTTTTTCCTTGAGTGAGGTTTGCAGTCTTTGGCCACCTAGTCTATACTCTGTCTGTGGTCTTCTTTGACCTTCCCCGATCTTCATGACTTTGCATTTGGTGGGGTTGAACTCCAGAAGCCAATTCCTGGACCAGTCCTGCAGCCTGTCCAGATCCCTTTGTAGTTCTGCCTGGTCCTCGTCCGATTGAATCCTTCTCATCAACTTCACATCATCTGAGAACAGGGACACTTCAGAGGTTATTCCTTCTGTCATGTCATTCACAAATACCAGAAACAGCACCGGTCCTAGGACTGACCCCTGTGGAACTCCACTCGTCACCGGCGCCCACTCTAACACCTCGCCACGAACCATGACTCACTGCTGTCTTCCTGACAGGTATTCCCTGATCCATTAGAGTGCCTTCCCTGTTATCCCTACCTGGTCCTCCAGCTTTTGCACTAATCTCTTGTGTATGTGTGTGTGTGCGTGTGTGTGTGTGTGTGTGTGTGTGTGTGTACTCACCTAATTGTGGTTGCAGGGGTCGAGACTCAGCTCCTGGCCCCGCCTCTTCGCTGTCTGCTACTGGGTCTCTGCTCTCCCTGCTCCATGAGCTTTATCATACCTTGTCTTAAAACTATGTATGGTTCCTGCCTCCACTATATCTTTCTCTAGACTATTCCACTTCCTGACTACTCTGTGGCTGAAGAAATGCTTTCTAACATCCCTTTGACTCACCTGAGTCTTCAGCTTCCAGTTGTGTCCCCTTGTTTCTGTGTTCCCTCTCTGGAACATCCTGTCACTGTCTACCTTGTCAATTCCCCGCAGTATTTTGTATGTCGTTATCATGTCTCCTCTGACCCTTCTTTCCTCCAGTGTTGTTAGTCCTATTTCCCTCAACCTTTCTTCATAGGACAGACCCCTGAGTTGTGGAACTAACCTTGTCGCAAACCTTTGCACTTTCTCTAGTTTCTTTACGTGCTTGACCAGGTGTGGGTTCCAGACTGGTGCTGCATATTCTAGTATGGGCCTGACGTACACGGTGTACAGTGTCTTGAACGATTCCTTGTTAAGGTAACGGAACGCTAATCTTAGGTTTGCCAGTCGCCCATGTGCTGCAGCAGTTATCTGATTGATGTGTGCCTCAGGAGATGTGCTCGGTATTATACTCACCCCAAGATCTTTTTCCTTGAGTGAGGTTTGCAGTCTTTGGCCACCTAGACTATACTCTGTCTGCGGTCTTCTTTGCCCTTCCCCGATCTTCATGACTTTACATTTGGCAGGGTTAAATTCAAGGAGCCAGTTACTGGACCAGGCTTGTAGCCTGTCCAGGTCTCTTTGTAGTCCTGCCTGATCCTTGATTGATTTAATTCTTCTCATTAACTTCACATCATCTGCAAACAGGGACACTTCTGAGTCTATCCCTTCCGTTATGTCATTCACATATACCAAAAACAGTACAGGTCCTAGGACTGACCCTTGTGGAACCCCACTCGTCACAGGTGCCCACTCTGACACCTCGTCACGTACCATGACTCGTTGTTGCCTCCCTGTCAGATATTCTCTGATCCATTGCAGTGCCTTTCCTGTTACGTGTGCCTGATCCTCTAGCTTTTGCATTAACGTCTTGTGAGGAACTGTGTCTAACGCCTTCTTGCAGTCCAAGAAAATGCAGTCTATCCACCCCTCTCTCTCGTGTCTTACTTCTGTTACCTTGTCATAAAACACCAGTAGGTTTGTGACACAGGATTTTCCTTCCCTGAAACCGTGCTGGTTGTCGTTTGTAAGCTTGTGTCTTTCTAGGTGCTCCACCACTCTCCTCCTGATGATCTTCTCCATGACTTTGCATACTATACACGTCAGTGACACAGGTCTGTAGTTTAATGCCTCGTGTCTGTCTCCTTTCTTAAAAATTGGGATTACATTTGCCATCTTCCACGCCTCAGGTAGTTGCCCAGTTTCAATGGATGTGTTGAAGATTTGTGTTAGTGGCACACACATCTCTGCTCCCTCTCTAAGGACCCACGGAGAAATGTTGTCCGGTCCCACCGCTTTTGAGGTATCGAGTTCACATAGCAGCTTCTTCACCTCCTCCTCGGTTGTGTGTATTTCATCCAGCACTTGTTGGTATACCTCCCTATTCTGAATTCCTGGAGTCCTTCCTGTCTCCTCTGTAAATACTTCTTTAAATCTCATGTTGAGCTCCTCACATACCTCTTGGTCGTTTTTTGTGAACTCCCCACCTTCCTTCCTCAGCCTGATTACCTGGTCCTTGACTGTTGTTTTCCTCCT
>WNWK01000957.1:98452-182941 GCA_009830355.1 Cherax destructor
AGAGTGTGAGTGAGAGAGTGAGTGAGAGAGTGTGAGTGAAGTGGAGTGAGAAGTGGAGTGAAGTGTGAGTGAGAAGTGTGAGTGAGAGAGTGTGAGTGAGTGTGAGTGATGTAGTGAGTGAGTGTGAGTGAGAGATGTGAGTGAGAGAGTGTGAGTGAGTGAGTGAGAGAGTGGAGTGAGAGAGTGTGAGTGAGTGAGGAGAGAGTGTGAGTGAGAGAGTGTGAGTGAGAGAGTGTGAGTGAAGAGTGTGTGAGTGGAGAGAGTGTGAGTGAGAGAGTGTGAGTGAGGAGAGTGAGTGAGAGGAGTGTGAGGAGGGAGAGTGTAGTGAGTGAGGAGAGAGTGTGAGTGAGAGAGTGTGAGTGAGAGAGTGTGAGAGATGAGTGGTGAGATGGAGTGAGTGAGTGGAGAGAGTGTGAGTGAGAGAGTGTGAAGAGTGAGGAGAGTGTGAGTGAGGTGAGGGGAGAGTGGAGTGAGAGTGTGAGTGAGAGAGTGTGAGTGAGAGAGTGTAGGAGTGAGTGAGTGATGTGGAGTGAGAGAGTGGGATGAGAGGTGGAGGAGGAGTGTGTGGAGTGAAGAGAGTGTGAGTGAGAGAGTGTGAGTGAGAAGTGTGAGTGAAGTGAGTGAGAGTGAGTAGAGGGGAGTGAGAGTGTGTGAGTGAGAGTGTGTGAGTGAGAGTGTAGTGAGTGGGTAGAGAGTAGTGTGAGTGAGAGTGTGGTGAGTGGAGGAGTGTGTGAGTGAGAGTGTGTGAGTGAGAGTGTGTGAGTGAGAGTGTGTGAGTGAGAGTGTGTGAGTGAGAGTGTGTGAGTGAGTGTGTGAGTATGAGAGTGTGTGTGTGTGTGTGTGTGTGAGTGAGAGAGTGAGAGTGTAACTTTAATACAGTATTATAAATATGGTTAATATAGAGGAAGTAAGTTGGACTTGCACAAGATAAAGCTGTAGACTGACAGTAAATAACATTCCAATATTAAACCAACACACCAGATGAAGGACAGATGTACATTACAGTGGACCCCTGAGTAACGAGCACCCCGGAAATCGTACAATTATGTAAGTATAATATTGTAAGTGCTTTTGTAAGTGTATTTTTTGGGTCTGAAATGGACTAACCTACTTGACATTATTTCTTAAGGGAGTAAATTCGTTCTGTAATGGCACTTGAGCAGGCTTCTGGAATGAATTTTGCTCGTTACTCGGGGTCCACTGTATACTCCTGTGAAGATGTTCTGAACACATCTTTAAGGTTCAGGAGCAAATTGGGAAAGTATAAAGATGCATAATGTAGACTGAGTTTTATTAAGCTTGACTTGATGAAGCTCACTCCTGAGCACAACTTCTCCTAAAATATAGGTTGGCTTTCTCTTGTCTTTATTTGTTGTTCCAGTCACCAGCATATGAACCTTCCACTCTCCAGACTCTCAAAATTAAAAGTTCTCACAGTAAAATTGTTGAGAATCTTTTTCTGAAGGCAATGGCACCAAAAATACAAAATTTATTGGAAAATGTACAGAATTTCACAGGCGAAAAGTTAGCATACTGGGCGCAGTCTGTGCATTGGCAATTTTACAAACTTGAGTCATTTTAGCCCTTTCAGGGTCCAGACAAAACCCCAATCTGAAACTTGTTCACAAGGTCCAAGAATTTTCAATTTTTTTTCTTATGAAATGGTAGAGAATTTTTCTGAAGGTAAAACAAAAAGTACGAAATTTGATGGAAAATTGATGAAATTATGCTATAGTGAATTTTGCTGTGTCAGCGATATTTTCACATCGGCAATTTTGCCCACTTTAAGTCTTATTTTAGGCCAATTACATTGCTCCAGTAGACCAAATTCTTAGCTGTTTTGCTAGTAGTATAATGAACATTTAACATCACACTTACTTTTATTGAAGACTCTTGTTGGTGTATAACAGACGGGGAGGAGGGGAGAGGGAGGCGAGTTTATTGTTTGGAGGCAGGACAAAATGCTTCAACATGACACTAATAACACCTCTGCGGCTTATTTATCTACCACAATTCATCTAATATGACATAATAAACAATATTAATTAAATAGAAACATGATACGAAATATACTCTAGAATGAATAAAATGTCATTACGTATGTGAGGAGTGGTGCTAGTGTTATTGTTGTTAGGTTTATAAGGGCCACTGACCATAAGCCATACATATACTGCTGGTGGTGGAGGCAGCAGGCCATCACCACTATTCACACTGAAACAATGAACGTAATTTATAAATAAGAAATATTTACACTTTATAAATAAGAAATATTTACACTTTATAAATAAGAAATATTTACACTTTATAAATAAGAAATATTTACACTTTATAAATAAGAAATATTTACTCTTTATAAATAAGAAATATTTACACTTTATAAATAAGAAATATTTACAATTTATAAATAAGAAATATTTACATTTCAGTTTTATGATTGTAACTACCAATATATATGTATACTTTCAAAGAAATAATTTTTTTATTTTAATTTTATTTATTTTATTTTATTTATAAATAAGAAATATTTGCACTATAAATAAGAAATATTTGCACTATAAATAAGAAATATTTACACTATAAATAAGAAATATTTACACTTTATAAATAAGAAATATTTACACTTTATAAATAAGAAATATTAACTGCACTTAAGTTTTATGATTGTAACTACCAATATATATGTATACATACTTGCAAAGAAATAAATTTTTTATTTTAATTTTATTTATTTTATTTATAAATAAATATTTACACTTTATAAATAAGAAATATTTACACTTTATAAATAAGAAATATTTACACTTTATAAATAAGAAATATTTACACTTTATAAATAAGAAATATTTACACTTTATAAATAAGAAATATTTACACTTTATAAATAAGAAATATTTACACTTTATAAATAAGAAATATTTACACTTTATAAATAAGAAATATTTGCACTTTATAAATAAGAAATATTTACACTTACCTTGGAGGAGATGGTGGCAGAGGGTGGGGTTCTTGTCAGTGCCCCTATATACCTCAAACAACATTGGAGAAGTTTCGTGTCGTCATTTTTCTATCGCTTAATCGCTTAACTTACTTGCTACACTGTTAATGCTACACTTATCGCTGGTTGGCACTATAGCCTTTATCGACTCCACTTTGGTACTTTGCTATTTCTTTCTTTCTTTACTTCAATCGTGTTTCTCACTTTCTTTACCAAAGGGCTGGGATTAGGAGCTTTCTTTGGGCCCATGGTGGCTTATTTAGCAGTTGCAAGCACTAAAATGAATGAAATATTAAGAAATGTATCGTATGAACGCATGAGGTGATTGTCACTCGCCGAGATACAATGCCAGACTGACTGAATGGTGTTTGTGTGCTCGCGTCAGCTGGGAGGCCGCTCGGACGCGTTTCATATGACCGCCGATTTCTAAGCCAAATCACGAAAATCAAGCCAGTATTTTGACGAAAAAAGTTGCCAATTTCCAAAATTCACGATATTCAAGGGGGACAAAATTCAAGGGTCCACTGTATATCTAAGCCAATATTTACTGCTCACAGCTTATCTGAGTGAGCTGAGCTCTTGAGTAGAACTATGGCACTGACCCTTAAGGGGTTAAGCCAATTCCATTAACCCTTTCAGGGTTTTTGACGTACTAGTACGGCTTACGCGCCAGGGCGTTTGACGTACTAGTACGCCTAAATTCTAACGCCCTCAAATCAAGCAGAAACAGGCTGGTAGGCCTGGATGTGAGAGAATGTGTCTGTGTGGTCAGTGTGTGCAGTATAAAAAAAATCCTGCAGTACACAGTGCATAATGAGGAAAAAAAACTCCGACCGTGTTTTTGGTTTAAAACAGCGACTTTGCAGTTTATTTTCGTATGGTGTTTATGGTTATATTCTCGTTTTCTTGGTCTCATTTGATAGAATGGAAGATATATTAGAGAAATAGAGATAATTTTGATTGGTTTCTCGATGACAAGTACAGTGGTCCCTCGACTAACGATCTTAATCCGTTCCAGGAGCTAGACCTCAACACGAAAAAATCGTTATTCGAAACCTTATTTCCCATAAGAAATAATGTAAATACAATTAATCCGTTTCCACCCAAAAATTTTCACCAAAAATTATTTTTTTTAAAGAATAAATACTATAGTTTTACATACAGAAAACAATGAGAAATAAATATAAAGCACTAATTATAATGGACAAATGAACAGTTAAATATGTCTTACCTTTATTGAAGACTCTTGTTGGCGTATGAGAGTGTTTGGAGGCAGGACAAAATAGTCCTTCAATATGACAATAATATCAACTCTTCAGCTTATTTATCTAGCACAATTCATCTAATATGACATAATAAACAATATTAATAACATAGAAACATGATATAAACTCTAGAATGAATAAAACATGTCATACGAATCTAAGGACTGGTGGAGTGTGTTGTGTTGTTGTTGGGTATAAGGGCCACTGACCATAAGCCGTGGTGGTAGTCGGTTTCAGCAGAAAGCAACCACCACTATTACACAAACAATATGCATAATTTATAAATAAGAAATATTTACACTTACCTTGGAGATGGTGGCAGAGGATGGCGCTTTTCTCAGTGTCCCTATAATCCTCAAACATTGTAGAAGTTAAGTTTTGTGTCATCATTTTCTATCGATTAATCGCTTAACTTACTTAAGTAAGTTTATTCAGATATACACAAATCCAGTTATACATAGATTATCATACATAGCACCATATGTGTAGAAAACCTAGGATAACCCAAAAAAGTCAGACAGAGTGACTTATTTCCATTGCTACACTGTTAATGTTACACTTTATCACTGGCTGGTGCTATAGCCTTTATCGACTTGTGAAGCTTCTTTGGACCCATGGTGACTTATTTCAGTGACAATCACTAAACCAGCAATAAACACAATAAATTTATTGTGAAATGTTTGAAAGAGCACACTGGGTATTGTTCACTCAAGTGTAAACAACGCTAGACTGGCGTCCTGCACGGCGAAGCGCACAAGCGCAGGCAGGCGGACAGGTCTGGTACGGATCGCTACACGAGAAAAATATTGACCGTAAAAAGCAATCGTTACACGAAAAAATCGTTATTCGGACAGATCGTTACTCGGGGATCTATTGTACCTTGAAATTGAACGCAAAGTAGCGAAAATGTGCGATTTTTGCTGATGCTCAAGAGTAAACAAATCACGCCACACGTACAATACACATCAACTGGCGAGTCTAATATTCTTGCACAAGTGTGCTGATATTATTTATACCGTTTTTACAATGATGCAATAGTATACATAACAGTAAATCTTCAATTTTTTTGTGAGAATAAAAATTCAAAATGGAAAGCAAAAGTAATGTAAGAGGGGCCTGAAGACGTGACTAATGAACAGATAAAATGTTATTTGAGTGCCAGGAATGTCTGTCTCGTTTATTCTGGACCCTATTTTGAAATGGGCATCTTTTGAAATTTGTATGAAATTAGCCAAATTGCCAATTTCTGACCACCTTATTGGGTAGTTGAAATCGGTAAATTAGTGGTTTCTTATACTCAATTTATAGAACAAAGGAAATTCTAGCGAAATAGCTATAATTTTAGTAGACTGAAACATTGGAATTTGCCGAAAATAGGGCTCAGAGTGGGGGTAATCGCCGATGCGTAAATAGCATCGATACCGCTAACTTCACGAGAGCATAATTCCATTAGTTTTCAACCAAATTTCATAATTTTGATGGCGTTATGATCGGAAAAAGATTCTCTATCATTTCATAAGAAAAAATATTTTTTTTTTCCAAAAATGCTTCGACCCTGAAAAGGAGTTAAGAATCGGGGTCTCGACCCTGAAAGGGTTAAGTCGGCCAAATTTCTAGCTATTTCACTAGTATGCCTTCTGTTTTATTGAATGAGCATAACTAACTGCCCATTCAACTATCAGAACTTCCCTATAAAGCAAACAAGTCAGTAATTTGGCCAATTTAAAGATTTACTTTATTTCTTGATTAATAAAATATAACCAGGAAGATTGATCATGGTACACAGTATCCAGATATTGAATCAGACCTACTAAAAACCCATAAAGCAGATGGGGGGAGGGGAATGAAGGGCAGAGACCTAACCTATCCTCAGCAATGTTTCAAAAATCAATTTTTTTTTTATTAACACATCGGCCGATTCCCACCAAGGCAGGGTGGCCCGAAAAAGAAAAACCTTCATCATCATTCACTCCATCACTGTCTTGCCAGAGGGGTGCTTTACACTACAGTTATAAAACTGCAACATTAACACCCCTCCTTCAGAGTGCAGACACTGTACTTCCCATCTCCAGGACTCAAGTCCGGCCTGCCGGTTTCCTTGAATCCCTTCATAAATGTTACTTTGCTCACACTCCAACAGCACGTCAAGTATTAAAAACCATTTGTCTCCAGTCACTCCTATCAAATATGCTCACACATGCTTGCTGGAAGTCCAAGCCCCTCGCACACAAAACCTCCTTTACCCCTCCCTCCAACCTTTCCTAGGCCGACCCCTACCCCGCCTTCCCTCCACTACAGATTTATACACTCTCGAAGTTATTCTGTCTCATTCTATTCTCTCTACATGTCCGAACCACCTCAACAACCCCTTCTCAGCTCTCTGGATAATAGTTTTGGTAATCCCGCACCTCCTCCTAATTTCCAAACTCCGAATTCTCTGCATTATATTCACACCACACATTGACCTCAGACATGACATCTCCACTGCCTCCAGCCTTCTCCTCGTTGCAACATTCATCACCCATGCTTCACACCCATATAAGAGTGTTGGTATAACTATACTCTCATACATTCCCTTCTTTACTTCCATGGACAAATTTCTTTGTCTCCACAGACTCTGAAGTGCTCCACTTACCCTTTTTCCCTCATCAATTCTATGATTCACCTCATCCTTCATAGACCCATCTGCTGACATGTCCACTCCCAAATAGTATCTGAATACATTCACCTCCTCCATACTCTCTCCCTCCAATCTGATATCCAATCTTTCGTCACCTAATCTTTTTGTTATCCTCATCACCTTACTCTTTCCTATACAGTGGACCCCCGAGTTTAGTAAAATCTTCACTCCTGAAGTCTGCTCAAGCGCCATTGCCGAACGAATTTACTCCCTTAAGGAAAAATGTCACATAGGTTAGTCAATTTCAGACCCCCAAAAATACACTTCCACAAGCACTGACAATATTATACTTACATAATTGTACTTTTTCCAGGGTTTACGAAACTCAGGGGTCCACTGTATTCACTTTCAATTTTCTTCTTTTACACACCCTACTAAATTCATCCACCAACCTCCAACTTCTCTTCAGAATCTCCCAAAAGCACAGTGTCATCAGCAAAAAGCAACTGTGACAACTCCCACTTTGTATTTGATTCTTTATCTTTTAACCCCACACCTCTTGCCAAGACCCTCGCATTCACTTCTCTTACAACCCCATCTATAAATATATTGAACAACCACGGTGACATCACACATCCTTGTCTAAGGCCCACTTTTACTGGGAAATAGTCCCCTTCCCTCCTACACACACTAACTTGAGCCTCACTATCCTCATAAAAACTCTTCACTGCTTTCAGTAACCTACCTCCTATTCCATACACCTGCAACATCTGCCACATTGCCCCCCTATCCACCCTATCATACGCCTTTTCCAAATCCATAAATGCCACAAAAACCTCTTCACCCTTATCCAAATACTGTTCACCTATATGTTTCACTGTAAACACTTGGTCTACACACCCCCTACCTTTCCTAAAGCCCCCTTGTTCATCTGCTATCCTGCTTTCTGTCTTACTCTTAATTCTTTCAATAATAACTCTACCATACACTTTACCAGGTACACTCAACAGACTTATTCCCCTATAATTTTTGCACTCTCTTTTGTCCCCTTTGCCTTTATACAAAGGAACAATACATGTTCTCTGCCAATCCCTAGGTACCTTACCCTCTATCATACATTTATTAAATAATAGCACTAACCACTCCAAAACTATATCCCCACCTGCTTTTAACATTTCTATCTTTATCCCATCAATCCCAGCTGCCTTACCCCCTTTCATTCTACCCACTGCCTCACAAACTTCCCCCACACTCACACCTGGCTCTTCCACACTCCTACAAGATGTTATTCCTCCTTGCCATATACACGAAATCACAGCTTCCCTAGCTTCATCAACATTTAACAACTCCTCAAAATATTCCCTCCATCTTCCAGATACCTATAACTCTCCATTTAATAACTCTCCTCTCCTATTTTTAACTGTCAAATCCATTTGTTCCCTAGGCTTCCTCAACTTATTAATCTCACTCCAAAACTTTTTCTTATTTTCAACAAAATTTGTTGATAACATCTCACCCACTCTCTCATTTGCTCTCTTTTTACATTGCTTCACCACTCTCTTAACCTCTCTTTTTCTCTCCATATACTCTTCCCTCCTTGCATCACTTCTACTTTGTAAAAACCTCTCATATGCTAACTTTTTCTCCCTTACTACTCTCGTTACATCATCATTCCACCAATCGCTCTTCTTCCCTCCCGCACCCACTCGCCTGTAACCACAAACTTCTGCTGAACACTCTAACACTACATTTTTTAATCTACCCCATACATCTTCGACCCCATTGCCTACACTCTCACTAGCCCATCTATCCTCCAATAGTTGTTTATATCTTACCCTAACTGCCTCCTCTTTAGTTTATAAACCTTCACCTCTCTCTTACTTACTGCTTCTATTTTCCTTGTATCCCATCTACCTTTTACTCCCACTGTAGCTATAACTAAAAGTGATCTGATATATATGTGGCCCTCTATAAACATGTACATCCTGAAGTCTACTCAACAGTCTTTTATCTACCAATACATAGTCCAACAAACTACTGTCATTACGCCCTACATCATATCTTGTATACTTATTTATCCTCTTTTTCTTAAAATATGTATTACCTATAACTAAACCCCTTTCTATACAAAGTTCAATCAAAGGGCTCCCATTATCATTTACACCTGGCACCCCAAACTTACCTACCACACCCTCTCTACATGTTTCTCCTACTTTAGCATTTAGGTCCCCTACCACAATTACTCTCTCACTTGGTTCAAAAGTTCCTATACATTCACTTAACATCTCCCAAAATCTCTCTCTCTCCTCTACACTCCTCTCTTCTCCAGGTGCATACACGCTTATTATGACCCACTTTTCGCATCCAACCCTTATTTTAATCCACATAATCCTTGAATTTACACATTTATATTCCCGCTTCCTCTTCCATAACTGATCCTTGAACATTATTGCTACCCCTTCCTTAGCTCTAACTCTCTCAGATACTCCTGACTTAATCCCATTTATTTCTCCCCACTGAAACTCGCCTACCCCCTTCAGCTTTGTTTCGCTTAGGGCCAGGACATCCAACTTCTTTTCATTCATAACATCAGCAATCATCTCTTTCTTATCATCCGCACTACATCCACGCACATTCAAACAACCCAGTTTTATAAAGTTTTTCTTCTTCACTTTTTTAGTAAAAGTGTACAGGAGAAGGGGTTACTAGCCCATTGCTCCCGGCATTTTAGTCGCCTCATACGACACGCATGGCTTACGGAGGAAAGATTCCATTATTTTGAGACTGATTTTAAGATACTTCTGGTTCTGAAAGCAACCATAGTCATCTTTATTTCAGTAAAATGTTTTCCATTCTCTCAAATGATATAAAGAAACAGCCAAAGTCGTGTGTTGCAGAATTTTTTTTATACCTACTGTGCACACTTGCTGCACAGAACCATTCTCTCATATCTAGACCAAAATTTACTGCTCACAGCTCATCTGTGGAAGCTAAACTCTTGTAGATCTACACGAGCGACCCTGGCGTCAGTAATGTAGATCTACACGAGCGACCCTGGCATCAGTAATGTAGATCTACACGAGCGACCCTGGCATCAGTAATGTAGATCTACACGAGCGACCCTGGCATCAGTAATGTAGATCTACACGAGCGACCTGGCATCAGTAATGTAGATCTACACGAGCGACCCTGGCATCAGTAATGTAGATCTACACGAGCGACCCTGGCATCAGTAATGTAGATCTACACGAGCGACCCTGGCATCAGTAATGTAGATCTACACGAGCGACCCTGGCATCAGTAATGTAGATCTACACGAGCGACCCTGGCATCAGTTATGTAGATCTACACGAGCGACCCTGGGATCAGTAATGTAGATCTACACGAGCGACCCTGGCATCAGTAATGTAGATCTACACGAGCGACCCTGGCATCAGTAATGTAGATCTACACGAGCGACCCTGGCATCAGTAATGTAGATCTACACGAGTGACCCTGGCATCAGTAATGTAGATCTACACGAGCGACCCTGGCATCAGTAATGTAGATCTACACGAGCGACCCTGCCATCAGTAATGTAGATCTACACGAGCGACCCTGGCATCAGTAATGTAGATCTACACGAGCGACCCTGGCATCAGTAATGTAGATCTACACGAGCGACCCTGGCATCAGTAATGTAGATCTACACGAGCGACCCTGGCGTCAGTAATGTAGATCTACACGAGCGACCCTGGCATCAGTTATGTAGATCTACAGATGAGACAGTGAATGGGTTAAGGAATGATTGCTAATCCTTATTAGTAGTAGGCTTTGTTTTTTTGCACCATATTACTGTACAAAATAATTCCAAGAGTGGTAAGTGAAAGTTAATTGTCTGAAGTGTAATTTTGTGCTACTGTACATGTATATTGAATAATACAGTAAATAAACTTGAAGCAAACAACAAAATGATGTCCCAAGGTGTTGGCATCAATGCAATGGATCGCTTGCGTCTGGACTCCCCTGACAGAAGAACTGCTTGGAAAGAAGAGAAGGAACGCAAATTGGCTAAGTTGAAGCAGTTGCGTGCTGAGAGAGAGAACAGACGAAGAAAACAACTGGAAAAAGAGGTGCTAGTCTTTCTAAGATGTATTATGTACAGTGGACCTCCGAGTTACGTTCACCTCGGAAATCGTACAAGTATGTAAGTGTAATATTGTAAGTGCTTTTGTAAGTGTATTTTTGGGGGTCTAAAATGGACTGACCTACTTGACATTATTTCTTAAGGGAGAAAATTTGTTTGGTAATGGCACTTGAGCAGCCTTCTGGAATGAATTATGATTGTAACTTGGGGGTCCACTGTATATATTTTATGCTACTGTTACACACAGTACTGCACTGCTGTAAGCATATAAAACATTATTTATTTATTTATTTATTTATTTATTTATTTATTTATTTATTTATTTATTTATTTATTTATTTATTTAATGTTCTGAGTCAAGGATAGTGCTTTATTGTCTTTATTGTATCCTCATAACAAGTGAATGTGCTGTTAGTTTATGTTAAAAACTGGATTCTTTATAAATTGATATATTTGTTTTTCTGCAGGCTCAAGAAGCAGCAGTGCGAGCCAGCAGTGCCCCTCGCGATGATCAGGACTTGGATAAGATGCTCTCCTCACTTGGAGTGGCTCCAGTTTCAGGTAACCCTATTTTTCCTTATCTCAAGTACTATTCTTAGTTGTTACACATGACTGTATAGTGAACTCTCGTTAACAGACTATTTGGAGGAGGAGGAGGGGTGTACAATATTGCCAATTGTCCCAAACTTTCGAATTATAAAATAAATTTTTCATAATTGTCTGGTTATCTTTTGAACTAGTGGACTTGGTTTGCTAATTCAGAAGACAACTGGACACTAAGAATACAGGTACTACAGTACAGTACTGTACTGTATAGTAATTTTATGGTACTGTACATAATTTACAATAATTATACTTAACTTTTTGTGGTGGAGAGATGAGGTATAAACTACCTTGATCGATATTAGTGACTCAAAATAACTTTTATTCTTAGTCAGAGAAGCTGCAAAGCTTTACTATCATCTCGACACTTAACAGCATAGTCTGTAAGTTTGTCCTTGCCTCTATGAATATCAAATACTGTTTCTTAACACCATATTCCTCACATACCCATGCCACTGTGATGACAACCTCAATCTTTTTAGTTCAAGTTTCTGCTTGACACTGAGAACCACAAGTTTCCTCCTGGCACAACCACTTACTTAAACCCTTCAGGGGCCCAGACCCCGATCTGAAACTTGTCCATGGGGTCCAAGAATTTGACACAAAAAAAAATTTATTTTTTCTTATGAAATGGTATGAAATTTGATGGAAAATTGATGAAATTACGCTATCGCGAATTTTGTTGTCAGCATTATTTACACATTGGTGATTTTGCCCACTTTGAGTCCTAATTTAATTAAATAATTATATTGTTCTAGCAGACAGATAAAAACACCCGTCACACTTTTGTATCATTTGCAGATAACACAAAAATAAACATGAAAGTCACTACAGTAGAGGACACTGAAAAATTACAGGAAGACATAAGCAGGGTTTTCCAGTGGGCAGTGGAGAACAACATGATGTTCAGTGGTGATAAGTTCCAGCTGCTTAGGTATGGAAAGAATGAAGAACTCAAAAGGAACACTATATACAAAACTCAAGAGGGTCATCAAATAGAACGAAAGGAACACGTAAAAAAACTGGGAATAATTATGTCGGCTGATCTTTCTTTTAAAGACCATAACAAGACAAAGATCACGACAGCCAGGAAGAGGACAGGGTGGGTATTGAGAACTTTCAAAACAAGGGAAATAATGCTGATGGTGACACTCTTCAAATCGCTAGTGCTCCCTCATTTAGAATAATATGTAGTACATATTTTATGAAAAAAGAGGATAAATAATTATACACAAGGTATGATTTAGCATGTAATGAAAGTAGTTTCTTAGATTATGTATTGGTGGATAAAAGGTTGATGGGTAGGCTTCAGGATGTTCATGTTTATAGAGGGGCAACAGATATATTGGATCATCATTTAGTTGTAGCTACAGTTAGAGTAAGAGGTAGATGGGACAAAAGGAAAATGGCAACAGCAAGTAAGAGAGAGGTGAAAGTGTATAAACTAAGGGAGGAGGAAGTTAGGGTGAGATATAAGCAACTATTGGCAGAAAGGTGGGCTAGTGCAAATATGGGTAGTGGGGGGGTTGAAGAGGGATGGGATAGTTTTAAAAATGCAGTATTAGAATGTGGGGCAGAAGTTAGTAATAATAATATAATAATATAATAATAATAATAATTTTTTTTTTTTCAACAAGTCGGCCGTCTCCCACCGAGGCAGGGTGACCCAAAAAGAAAGAAAATCCCCAAAAAGAAAATACTTTCATCATCATTCAACACTTTCACCACACTCACACATAATCACCATCTTTGCAGAGGAGCTCAGATACGACAGCTGAGAATAGTCCCTCCCAGCTGTCACTATCTCAGACCCCTCCTTTAAAGTGCAGGCATTGTACTTCCCATTTCCAGGACTCAAGTCCAACTAAATCAATTAACTGGTTTCTCTGAATCCCTTCACAATATGTTACCCTGCTCACACTCCAACAGATCGTCATGTCCCAAAAACCATTCGTCTCCATTCACTCCTATCTAACACGCTCACACATGCTTGCTGGAAGTCCAAGCCCCTCGCCCACAAAACCTCCTTTACCCCTTCCTCCAACCTTTCTAGGACGACCCTACCCCGCCTTCCATCCCCTACAGATTTATACGCTCTCCAAGTCATTCTACTTTGATCCATTCTCTCTAAATGACCAAACCACCTTAACAACCCCTCTTCATCCCTCTGACAAATACTTTTAGTAACTCCACACCTTCTCCTAATTTCCACATTCCGAATTTTCTGCATAATATTTACACCACACATTGCCCTTAGACAGGACATCTCCACTGCCTCCAGCCTCCTCCTCGCTGCAGCATTTGCAACCCATGCTTCACACCCATATAAGAGTGTTGGTACCACTATACTTTCGTACATTCCCTTCTTTGCCTCCATGGATAACGTTTTTGTCTCCACATATACCTCAATGCACCACTCACCTTTTTCCTTCATCAATTCTATGGTTAACCTCATCCTTCATAAACCCATCCGCTGACACGTCAACTCCCAAATATCTGAAAACATTTATTTCTTCCATAATCCTCTCTCCAATGTGATATCCAATTTTTCTTTATTTAAATCGTTTGATACCCTCATCACCTTACTCTTATCTATGTTCACTTTTAACTTTCTACCTTTACACACACTCCCAAACTCGTCCACTAACCTTTGCAACTTTTCTTTAGAATCTCCCATAAGCACAGTATCATCAGCAAAAAGTAACTGTGTCAACTCCCATTTTGCATTTAATTCTCCATAATTTAATCCCACCCCTCTCCCCAACACCCTAGCATTTACTTCTTTTACAACCCCATCTATAAATATATTAAACAACCATGGTGACATTACACATCCCTGTCTAAGACCTACTTTTACCGGAAGTAATCTCCCTCTCTCCTACACACCCTAACCTGAGCCTCACTATCCTCATAAAAACTCTTTACAGCCTTCAGTAACTTACTACCTATTCCATACACTTGCAACATTTGCCACATTGCTCCCCTATCCACTCTATCAAATGCCTTTTCTAAATCCATAAATGCAATAAAAACTTCTCTACCTTTATCTAAATACTGTTCACATATATGCTTCACTGTAAACACTTGATCTACACATCCCCTACCCACTCTAAAGCCTCCTTGCTCATCTGCAATCCTACTCTCTGTCTTACCTCTAATTCTTTCAATAATAACCCTGCCATACACTTTACCTGGTATACTCAGTAAACTTCTTCCTTTCAACACGTCAGCCGTTTCCCACCGAGGCAGGGTGGCCCAAAAGGAAAAACGAAAGTTTCTCCTTTTACATTTAGTAATTTATTCAGGAGAAGGGGTTACTAGCCCCTTGCTCCAGGCATTTTAGGCGCCTCTTACGACACGCATGGCTTACGGAGGAAGAATTCTGTTCCACTTCCCCATGGAGATAAGAGGAAATAAGAACAAGAACTAGTAAGAAAATAGAAGAAAACCCAGAGGGTGTGTATATATAGCTTGTACATGAATGTGTAGTGTGACCTAAGTGTAAGTAGAAGTAGCAAGATGTACCTGAAATCTTGCATGTTTATGAGACAGAAAAAAGACACCAGCAATCCTACCATCATGTAAAACAATTACAGGCTTTCGTTTTACACTCACTTGGCAGGACGGTAGTACCTCCCTGGGCGGTTGCTGTCTACCAACCTACTACCTAGGACTCAGTAAACTTATTCCCCTATAATTTTTACACTCTTTTATCCCCCTTCCCTTTATATAAAGGAACTATACATGCTCTCTGCTAATCCCTAGGTACCTTCCCCTCTTTCATACATTTATTAAACAAAAATACCAACCACTCCAGCACTATATCCCCCTGCTTTTAACATTTCTGTCATGATCCTATCAGTTCCAGCTGCTTTACCCCTTTCATTCTACGTAATGCCTCACGCACCTCCCCACACTCACATCCTGCTCTTCTTCACTCCTAAACGATGTTGTACCTCCCTGGCCAGTACATGAAATTACCGCCTCCTTTTTTCATTGACATCTAAAGTTCCTCAAAATATTCCCGCCATCTACCCAATACCTCCAGCTCCCCATCTACTAACTCCCCTACTCTGTTTTTAACTGACAAATCCATTTGTTCCCTAGGCTTTTTTACCTTGTTTTATCTCACTCCAAAATTTTTTCTTTTTTTCAGCAAAATTTCTTGACAGAGCCTCTCCCATTCTTTCATCTGCTCTTCTTTTGCACTCTCTCACCACTCTCTTCACCTTTCTTTTACTCTCCATATACTCTGCTCTTCTATTAACACTTCTGTTTTGTAAAACCTCTCATAAGCTACCTTTTTCTTTTATCACACCCTTTACTTCTTCATTCCACCACTCATTCCTCTTTCCTCCTGCACCCACCCTCCTATAGCCACAAACTTCTGCCCCACATTCCAATACTGCATTTTTAAAACTATCCCAACTCTCTTCAACCCCCCCACTACTCATACTTGCACTATCCCACCTTTCTGCCAATAGTTGCTTATATCTCACCTTAACTTCCTCCTCCCTTAGTTTATACACTTTTACCTCTCTCTTACTTGCTGTTGCCATTTTCTTTTTGTCCCATCTACCTTTTACTCTAACTGTGGCTACAACCAAATAATGATCTGATATATCTGTTGCCCCTCTATAAACATGTACATCCTGAAGCCTACCCATCAATCTTTTATCCACCAATACATAATCCAACAAACTACTTTCCTTACGTGCTATATCATACCTTGTATATTTATTTATCCTCTTTTTCATAAAATATGTATTACTTATTACCAAACCTCTTTCTACACATAGCTCAATTAATGGTTCCCCATTTACATTTACCCCTGGCACCCCAAATTTACCTACTACTCCCTCCACAACATTTTTACCCACTTTAGCATTAAGATCCCCAACCACAATTACTCTCTCACTTGGTTCAAAACTCCCCACACACTCACTCAACATTTCCCAAAATCTCTCTCTCTCCTCTACACTTCTCTCTTCTCCAGGTGCATAAACACTTACTATAACCCACTTTTCACATCCAACCTTTATTTTACTCCACATAATCCTTGAATTTATACATTTATATTCCTTCTTTACCTGCCATAACTGATTATTCAACATTATTGCCACTCCTTCTTTAGCTCTAACTCTATTTGAAACCCCTGACCTAATCCCATTTATTTCTCCCCACTGAAACTCTCCTACCCCCTTCAGCTTTGTCTCACTTAAAGCCAGGACATCCAGCTTCTTTTCATTCATAACATCTACAATCATCTCTTTCTTATCATTCGATGCAAGTTACAAGTATACATAGTTATTGGTAGTTACAATTGTGGCTATAGAAGGGTGGGTGCAGGAGGAAAGAGGAGTGATTGGTGGAATGATGAGGTAAAGGGTGTGATAAAAGAGAAAAAGGTAGCTTATGAGAGGTTTTTACAAAACAGAAGTGATATAAGAAGAGCAGAGTATATGGATTGTAAAAGAAAGGTGAAGAGAGTGGTGAGAGAGTGCAAAAGGAGAGCAAATGACAGAGTGGGAGAGGCACTTTCATAGAATTTTGATGAAAATAAGAAAAATTTTTGGCGTGAGATAAACAAGTTAAGAAAGACTAGGGAACACATGAATTTGTCAGTTAAAAACAGAGTAGGGGAGTTAGTTGATGGGGAACTGGAGGTATTGGGTAGATGGCGGGAATATTTTGAGGAACTTTTAAATGTCGATGTAGAAAGGGAGGCGCTAATTTCATGCACTGGCCAGGGCGGTATAACATCTTTTAGGGGTGAAGAAGCACAGAATGTGAGTGTGGGAGAGGTGCATGAGGCATTACTTAGAATGAAAGGGGGTAAGGCAGCTGGAACTGATGGGATCATGACAGAAATGTTAAAAACAGGGGGAGATATAGTGTTGGAGTGAAGGTACCTTGGGATTGGCAGAGAGCGTGCATAGTTGCTTTATATAAAGGGAAGGGGGACAAAAGAGATTGTAAAAATTATAGGGGAATAAGTTTACTGTAGAATTGGTCCATTATTGAGAGGAGGTTCGTATACTGACGATGAACAGGAAATGAGTGAAATCCTAAAAGAACAGTATGAGTCGGTGTTCAGCAACCCACTAAATGACAGAAAGGTAGAAAATGCAGAAATATTTTTCACTCCAGAAGAAGGCCGCACAGACCAACTACTGACATTAGTATAAATCTCATAGAATTTGAAAAAAAAATGGACAACATGCCCACTCACTGAGCACCTGGACCAGATTCATGGAATGCTCTGTTTATAAAGAAGTGCAAAGTACCATTAGCACAAGCACTTAGCATTCTTTGGAGAAAGAGTTTAGATCTAGGTTAAATACCGGAGGCCTTAAAGAGTGCAGACATAGCTCCTTTGCATAAGGGAGGTAGTAGAGTACAGTAGACCCTCATTTAGCACGGTAGTTACGGTCCTGAAAACATCGTGTTAGGTAAAATCGTGTTAGATAATTAAAAGAACTTATGGGAAAAATAGGGTGCTGATGTTTGTGGATGATTGTGAAGAGAGTGGAGAGTTATGCTGTGGCCCTACTGAGCTGAGGTGGATAGTAGAGATTCTGGAACTGAAGTCGATGGCTGTACTGAGTGTCTCTAACTTTAATAAAGTCATTCAGTAAGTCAGTCCATTCAGTAAGTCAGTTAAGTCATTCAGTAAGTCAGTCCATTCAGTAAGTCAGTCAGTCAAGTCATTCAGTAAGTCAGTCAAGTCATTCAGTAAGTCAGTCAAGACATTCATGAAGTCAGTCAAGACATTCAGTAAGTCAGTCAGGACATTCAGTAAGTCAGTCAGGACATTCAGTAAGTCAGTCAAGACATTCAGTAAGTCAGTCAGTCAAGTCATTCAGTAAGTCAGTCAGTCAAGTCATTCAGTAAGTCAGTCAGTCAAGTCATTCAGTAAGTCAGTCAGTCAAGTCATTCAGTAAGTCAGTCAGTCAAGTCATTCAGTAAGTCAGTCAGTCAAGTCATTCAGTAAGTCAGTTCATGTTGGCATTTTCTTCCAGAAAACACTTGTCTCGTCAGCATTAAACACTTGTTGTGGATCATAGCCACCCTCAGTAGGACCCCACTGACTCAGTGGTTTAACCTACCGCAGGCGACCGCACGCTCAAAATTTTTCCCCTCCAGCGAATCGCGTAATATAAGGTTTACGTCGTGTTAGATAAAAATGTGCCGCAATTCTTCAATCACGTAATACCCAAAACGCGCAACATAAAGTCGTGCTAAATGAGGGTCTACTGTACTAGCTAAAAATTACAGACCAGTAGCCCTAACTTCTCACATCATAAAAATATTCGAAAGAGTGATGAGACAGAAGATTACAAATTTCTTGGACCAGGACATCCAGCATAACCCGAACCAGCATGGCTTTAGAGCAGGACGATCATGCCTGTCACAGCTGCTGAACCATTGACAGAATTACAGAGGCATTGGAAGGTGACCAAAATGCAGATGTGATTTACACAGATTTTGCAAAGGCGTTTGACAAATGCGATCATGGAGTGATAGTGCACAAAATGAGGGTCATGGGCATTACGGGGAAGGTAGGCATATGGGTTTTCGGGTTCCTAACACACAGAACACAAAAAGTAGTAGTGAACAGGGCATGATCCATCATCAGCGAGGTCAAAAGCTCAGTACCCGAAGGTACTGTCCTGGCACCTCTGCTGTTTCTCATCCTCATAGCAGACAGATAAAAACACCCGGCACACTTTTGTATCATTTGCAGATGACACTAAAATTAGCATGAAAGTCACTACGGTTGAGGACGCTGAAAAAATTACAGGAAGACATAAGCAGCGTTTTCCAGTGGGCAGTTGAGAACAACATGACGTTCAATAGCGATAAGTTCCAGCTGCTGAGGTATGGAAAGAATGAAGAACTCAAAAGGAACACTATATACAAAACTCAAGAGGGTCACCAAATAGAACGAAAGGAACACGTAAAAGAGATGGGAATAATTATGTCAGCTGACCTTTCTTTTAAAGTCCATTACAAGGCAAAGATCACGACACCCAAGAGGATGACGGGGTGGGTACTTAGAACTTTTAAAACAAGGGAAATAATGCCGATGGTGACACTCTTCAAATCGTCAGTGCTCCCTCACTTAGAATATTGCTCAGTGCTGACAGCTCCGTTCAAAGCAGGAGAAATATCAGAGCTGGAACAAATTCAGAGATCTTTTACGGCTCACATTGAGCCAGTAAAGCACCTAAATTACTGGGAACGCCTTCAAGTCTTAAACATGTACTCATTGGAGCGGAGGAGAGAGATATACAGTGGACCCCCGCCCAACGAGCAAAATTCATTCCAGAAGCCTGCTCAAGTGCCATTACCGAACGAATTTACTTCCTTAAGAAATAATGTCACGTAGGTTAATCTATTTCAGACCCCCAAAAATACACTTCCACAAGCACTTACAATATTATACAGTGTACTTACATAATTGTACGATTTCCGGGGTGCTCGTTAGGCGGGGGTCCACTGTACATGATAATATATACAGTGGTTCCCCGAGTTTCGAACTTTCTTCATTCCAGAATGCTGTTCAAGTGCTGTTACTGAACGAATTTGTTCCCATAAGGAAAAATGTAAATTAGATTAGTCTGTTTCAGACCCCCAAAAATACACT
The DNA here is from genome assembly GCA_009830355.1 of Cherax destructor. NCBI lineage: Eukaryota > Metazoa > Arthropoda > Malacostraca > Decapoda > Parastacidae > Cherax > Cherax destructor. Next base: position 118,712 of record WNWK01000957.1, read on the forward strand.
TACAAAAGCACTTACAATAATAAACTTACATAAAAGATCGAGTTGGGAGCAGTTTGCAACTCAGGGTACCACTGTACCTGGAAAGTACTCGAGGGCCTGGTCCCAAATTTGCACTCTGCCATAACAACCTACTGGAGTGAGAAATATGAGAGGAAGTGTAAAATAAACCCAATGAGGAGCAGGGAAGCGGTGGGGACAATAAGGGAACACTGTATCAACATCTGGGGTCCCAGACTATTCAACATCTTACCAGAAGATATCAGAAACACTGCTGGGACAAGTGTAGAAGCCTTCAAGAGGAAACTGGACAAGTATCTTCACCAGGTGCCAGATAAAACCAGGCTGTGATGGATATGTGGGGCAGCGCACCTCCAGCAGCAACAGTCTGGTTGATCAGGAGAGCACCAGATGAGCCTGGCCCATGGCCGGGCTCAGAGAGTAGAGAAATTCTTGAAACTCTTCAAAGGTATATCAAAGGAGTATACCAGGTAAAGTGTACGGTAGGGTTATTATTGAAAGAATTAGTGGTAAGACAGAGAGTAGGATTGCAGATGAGCAAAGAGGCTTTAAAGTGGGTGGGGGATGTGTAGATCAAGTGTTTACATTGAAGCATATATGTGAACAGTATTTAGATAAAGGAAGGGAAGTTTTCATTGCATTTATGGATTTAGAAAAGGAATATGATAGAGTGGATGGGAGCAATGTGGCAATGTTGCAAGTGTATGGAATAGGTAGTAAGTTACTAAATGCTGTAAAGAGTTTTTATGAGGATAGTGAGGCTCAGGTTAGGGTGTGTAGGAGAGGGGGGAGATTACTTCCAGGTAAAAGTAAGTCTTAGACAGGGATGTGTAATGTCACCATTATTGTTTAATATAAATAACAAAAAGGCACAATACCGTGACTGGAACAATACACAAACCGCACATATAAAGAAGGAGCTTAGACGCTTTGCCGACTTGGACCATTTACAAGTCACACTAACAACAAAGACGGGAAGTGGTATTTATAGGCAGGCAGACAGGGGAGTACCAGAGAGGGGAAATAATGGAGTAAGTAGTGGAAGTGGTAGTAGTAGTAATAGTGGTAGTGGAGACAGTCATACTAGAGGAGCACAATGAGGCCGCTTGCCTCATTGCAGTGCTCCTCTAGTATATGACTGTCTCCACTACCACTATTACTACTACTACCACTTCCACTACTTACTCCATTATTTCCCACTCTCTGGTACCTCCCTGTCTGCCTGCCTATAATACCACTTCCCTCTTTGTGTGTTAGTGTGACTTGTAAATGGTCCAAGTCGGCAAACGTCGTCTAAGCTCCTCTCTTTATATGTGCGGTTGTGTGTATTGTTTAATATATTTATAGATGGGGTTGTAAAAGAAGTAAATGCTAGGGTGTTGGGGAGAGGGGTGGGATTAAATTATGGGGAATCAAATGTCTTGTCTAAAGGCAATTTGTGGTGTAAATATTTTGCAGAGAATTCAGAGTTTGGAAATTAGGAGGTGGTGTGGAGTTACTAAAAGTATTTGTCAGAGGGCTGAAGAGGGGTTGTTGAGGTGGTTTGGTCATTTAGAGAGAATGGATCAAAGTAGAATGACTTGGAGAGGGCATAAATCTGTAGGGAAAGGAAGGCGGGGTAGGGGTCATCCTTGAAAAGGTTGGAGGGAGGTGGTAAAGGAGGTTTTGTGGGCAAGGGGCTTGGATTTCCAGCAAGCGTGCGTGAGCGTGTTAGGAGTGAATGGAGACGAATGGTTTTTGGGACATGACAAGCTGTTGGAGTGTGAGCAGGGTAATATTTTGTGAAGGGATTCAGGGAAACCGGTTAGCCGGACTCGAGTCCTGGAGATGGGAAGTACAATGCCTGCACTTTAAAGGAGGGGTTTGGAATATTGGCAGTTTGGAGGGACTTCTAAACTGCCATATCTGAGTGCCTCTGCAAAGACAGTGATTATGTATGAGTGATGGTGTAAGTGTTGAATGATGATGAAAGTTTTTTCTTTCTGTTTGGGTTTTTCTTTCATTTTGGGTCACCCTGCCTCGGTGGGAAATGACTGAATGTAAAAAAAAAAAAAATATTAAGTTACAGACAGTTGCATGTTTTGCTTGCAGAAATTAACTGTTATCAGAGTTCTTCTGCTTAGTTAATTGTATTTAACATCTTATTTTTAACCCTTTGGGGGTCGACAGGCCTTCTCAGGAAAGTGTTCCTGGGGTTGAAAATTTTTTGGAAAAAAAAAAAAATAATTTTTTCTTATGAAATGATGGAGAATCTTTTTCCGATCATAACGCCACCAAAATTATGAAATTTGATCGAAAACTAACGAAATTATGCTTTCGCGAAGTTATCGGTATCTATGACACTTGACGCATCGGCGATTTCACCCACTTCGAGCCCTATTTTCGAGAAATTCCAATGTTTCAGTCTCCTAAAATTATAGCTATTTCGCTAGAACTCCATTTCTTCTATCGAATGATGAGTAGAAGAAACTGCCTATTTACCAATTTCATCTACCCAAAATAGTGGTCAGAAAATGGCAATTTTCCAATTTCACACAAATTTCAAACGATGCCAATTTCAAAATAGGGTCCAGAGTAAACAAGGCAGACATTCCTGGCACTAAAATAACATCTCTGTTCATTAGCCACGTCTCCAGGCCCCTGTTCCATTACTTTTGCTTTCCATTTTGAATTTTTATTCTCACAAAAATAGAAGATTTACTGTTATGTATACAACTGCATCATTGTAAAAATGGTATAAATAATATCACAGCACTTGTGCATGAATATAAGACTCGCCAGTTGATGTGTATTGGACGCATGGTGTGATTTGTTTACTCTTGAACATCGTCAAAAATCGAACATTTTCGCTACTTTGAGATCGATTTCAAGGTACTTGTCATTGTCATACCAATCAAAATCATCTCCATTTCTGTAATATATCTTCCATTCTATTAAATGAGACCAAGAAAACGAGAATACATCAATAAATACCATACGAAAATCGACTGCAAAGTCGCTGTTTTAATAAAAAAAAACGGTCAGAGTTTTTTTTCTCTCATTATGCAGTGTGTACTGCAGGATTTTTTTTATACTGCGCACACTGACCACACAGACCCATTCTTTCATATGTATGCTTAAATTGAGGCCGCTAGAATTTGGGCGTACTAGTACGGCACCAACCCCTGCTCGTAAAACGTACTAGTATGGCACCGACCCTGAAAGGGTTAAATTACAAATAATATTTTTATCATTTTCGAATGCACTGGAAATCATGGTGTTACTTTTGTTTGACTTTCAGAAGTGCTATCAAGCATGTCGAGCATGTCTTCTGAGCCAGGAGGAGATCATAGTGGCTCCCCGGATAAGAGCTTGGAGGCCAATTCTACAGCATCTCCACGCACACCCAGGTATCTTATTCTATTGTAATGGTTTCCAGGATTAAATAACAAATGTTTGGTGAAATTGTTAGGGTGACACTGTATCAACAAGTTGTAGTTAAAACACGCACGATGAAGACATGTACATGTACACCGCTGCTTCTGAAGAAGCAGCGGTGTACAGGTGTTCCTCGACTTAAAATGATTCCACTGTATGATGGTGCAAAAGCAAAAACTTGGGAGATGAAACTTAAGATAATTACTAATTTACTTTTCAATATTGATATTTAGTTAGTTACAGTAATTATTCATATACTACTACTTATTTAGTGACAGTAGTTATTTATTTATTTATTTAGCATGTTTCATTTTCGACTTGAGATATTTTTAACTTACAATGGGTTCGTGAGAACGTAACCCCATCATAAGTCGAGGAGCACCTGTATATAGTACAAGAGGTTAGTTAGGTGCACATAGGTCAAAAAGTGAGATAACATAATGAAGGTGGAGTTGATAGTATGTGCCTGGGGTGGGCTGCTACACCTGCAGTGCTTCCTCCTCTAACTTAGTATGATCTAATATTGACAGTCTCACTCTCAACATAGACAAAACATACTTCAAGCAAACTCCTTACCCTATACCACTTTTTAATATGTATATCCTTACTTCACCTATGGTATTTGTGCCTGGGGATCAACCACAGCCAACCACCTTAAACTTTTAATAACCCAACAAAAAGTTGTTGTGTGGATGATTACCAGTTCCTGTGCTAGACAGCACACCCCACCACTTTTCAAAAGCCTGAACTTGCTAAATGTACGAGACATACACTCATATTATTGTGCCTACTACATATACAAAACATTAAATTTCACTATAAGCCCTCCACTTAAACTACTCCATGACAGTTACAACAGAATGCACAGTCACAATACAAGGCATAAGGTACTCTTCAACATCCCTTGTGTCAGTCTCACACTATGCAAAAATGCTATGCACATAAAGGGCCTGAAGATCTGGAACTCGCTACTGGAACTGGTAAAGGATCCCCTGACTACTTATAAATTTAGAACTTTGCTAAAAAATCATCTTTCTCAATACTAACCAAATCAACCAAAACAACTGCTAACTAGTTATATTATGTGGCCTCTATACTTTTAAACTTCTGCCAGTTCATGAAATATTACTGCCTGAACCATTAATTGTAATAGTTTTTATTATGTGCAACTTCAAGTTTGTTATTCTTATAAACTTCCACCTTGACTACCTCGCATTAGTATTAAGATTAAATATGATTGTAATCAAGTAAACCACTTGTCTAGTTTTAAGTAATTACTATGTACTATCATCTTGTCTAGTTTTAAGTAATTACTATGTACAGTGGACCCCCGACTTTCGGTCGGTCTGAGTATCGATCAATTCGAGTTTCGATGGCTTTTTTCGGTCCAATTTTCCCCCGCCAACCGGACATTCCCCCGACTATTGGTCCGGGTACCAGACCTGTTCGCCTGCCCGCGCTTGCGCGCCTCGCCGCACAAGTGTCGTGATCCAGTCTAGTGTTGTTTACCATTGAGAGAACATTACAAAGCGCACTCATTCAAACATTTCACAATAAATTTATTGTGTTTATTGCTAGTTTAGTGATTGTCACTGTGAAATAAGTCACCATGGGTCCAAAGAAACTTCACAAGTCGATAAAGGTTATAGCACCAGCCAGCGATAAAGTGTAGCGAGTAAGTTAAGCGATTAAGCGATAGAAAATGACGACACGAAACTTAACTCCTACATTGTTGTTTGAGGAATGTAGAGCACTGACAAGAGTGCCACCCTCTGCCACCATCTCCTCCAAGGTAAGTGTAAATATTTCTTATTTATATAAGTGTGAATATTTCTTATTTATGAATTAAAGTGTAAATATTTCTTATTTATAAATTAAAGTGTAAATATTTCTTATTTATAAATTAAAGTGTAAATATTTCTTCTTTATAAATTAAAGTGTAAATATTTCTTATTTATAAATTATGTACAATGTTTGTGTGAATAGTGCTGATGGCCTGCTGCTGCCACCCACCACGGTTTATGGTCAGTGGCCCTTATAAACCCAACAACAACAACACACTACCACCAGTCCTTACATACGTAATGACATGTTTTATTCATTCTAGAGTTTATATCATGTTTCTATGTTATTAATATTGTTTATTATGTCATATTAGATGAATTGTGCTAGATAAATAAGCTGTAGTGTTGATATTATTGTCATATTGAAGAACTATCTTGTCCTGCCTCCAAACAAACTCTCCCGACTCTCTCATACGCCAACAAGAGTCTTCAATAAAGGTAAAACTGATTTAACTGTTCATTTGTCCATTATAATTAGGGCTTTATTTTTATTTCTCATTGTTTTCAGTATGTAATACTATAGTATTTATTCTTTAAAAAATGAATTTTTGGTGAATATTTTTGGGGGGAAACGGATTAATTGTATTTACATTATGTATTTCTTATGGGAAATAAGGGTTCGACTTTCGAACACTTCGAGTTAAGGTCTAGCTCCTGGAACGGATTATGACCGAACCTCGGGGGTCCACTGTACTATCATCTTGTCTAGTTTTAAGTACGTAGTTACTATGTATTAGGATTAGTCTGCCCGAAATGCATTTTTTTAAAGAATAAATACTATAGTTTTACATACAGAAAACAATGAGAAATAAATATAAAGCACTAATTTTAATTGATAAATGAACAGTTAAATCAGTTTTACCTTTATTGAAGACTTTTGTTGGCGTATGAGAGAGTCGGGAGAGTTTGTTTGGAGGCAGGAAAAGATAGTCCTTCAATATGACAATAATATCAACTCTACAGCTTATTTATCTAGCACAATTCATCTAATATGACATAATAAACAATATTAATAACATAGAAACATGATATAAACTCTAGAATGAATAAAACATGTCATTACGAATGTAAGGACTGGTGGTAGTGTTGTTGTTGTTGTTGGGTTTATAAGGGCCACTGACCATAAGCCGTGGTGGGTGGCAGCAGCAGGCCATCACCACTATTCACACAAACAATGTACAGTCAACCCTCCGTTTTCGTGTATCTCTGTTTTTGTGTGTTTCAGTTTTCGTGCAGTTTTTTCGGGGAAAATTTACCAATGTTTTCGTGTGATTACCTCCGTTTTCGTGCTTGGTACGGAACCTGTCCACCAGTGCCCCGCACATACAAAGGCCGTAGGCTGCCACCCACGCACCTCCCACGCACATTGTCATGCAGTCTAGCATTGTTTACGCTTGAGTGAACATCACCCCAGGAGTTTATACAAAACATTTATTAACAATTCATTGTTTTTGGCCCTTGATTATTGTGTGTGACTACTAAATAAGCTACCAAGGGCCCAAAGAAAGCTCCTAGTGCCAGTTCTTTGGTAAAGAAAGTGAGGAACACCATAGAACTGAAGAAATAAATAATAGAAAAATATGTATGATAGTGGTGTACGTATTGCCGAGCTCGCCAGGATATACAAGAAAGCCCCAACAACCATCGGTTCCATTGTGTATAAGAGAAAAGAAATCATTGAAGCTAATGTTGCGAAAGGGGTGAATACAATAACGAAACAGAGATCACAAACAATAGAAAATATGGAGAAATTGTTGTTGCTGTGGATAAACGAAAAACTGCTAGCGGGTGACAATGTTGTGCAGTCATTAATTTGTGAAAAAGCAAGGCAGTTGCATACTGATCTTGTCAAGAAAATGCCTGGAACCAGGGATGATGATGATGAATTTAAGGCCAGCAAAGGCTGGTTCGAAAAATTCAAGAAGAGAAGTGGCATACAGTGTTGTAAGGCATGGTGAGGGTGCCAGTTCAGATAAAAAAGGGGCTGAAAAATTTGTGCGCGACTTTAAAGAATATGTAGAGGCTGAAAATTTCAAACCCCAACAAGTGTTTAATTGTGACGAAACAGGCCTCTTTTGGAAGAAAATGCCAAGGAGGATCTACATCACGCAGGAGGAAAAGGCAATGCCAGGACACAAGCCTATGAAAGACAGGCTAACTCTCATGTTGTGTGGTAGCGCTAGTGGGGATTTCAAAGTGAAGCCTTTACTGGTGTATCACTGAAACTCCCAGAGTGTTCAAGAAATAGTGTTGACAAGAGTAAATTATGTGTTTTGGAAGTCACTAGGGAAATTTTCCTGGAATGGTTTAATCAAGTGTTTGGCCCCAGTGTGAAGAAATACCTACTGGAAAATAAATTGCCACTTAAGTGCCTCCTGGTAATGGACAATGCTCCTGCTCATCCTCAAAACTTGGAAGACCAAATGTCTAAGGATTTCAATTTTGTAACAGTGAAGTTCTTGCCTCCTAACACCACTCCTCTCATCCAGCCCATGGACCAGCAGGTCATTGCAAACTTCAAAAAACTGGACACCAAAGCAATGTTTGAAAGGTGCTTTAATATGACCAATGACTCTGAATTGACCCTAAAAGAGTTCTGGAAGGATCACTTCAATATCTTCCATTGCATAGGCCTTATAGATAAAGCTTGGCAGGGAGTGACTTCCAGGACAATGAACTCTGCTTGGAGAAAGTTGTGGTCAGACTGTGTCCCAGAGAGGGATTTTGAAGGGTTTGGGGCTGGCCCTGATGAGCCTATGGAAGTTGTGCAAAGTATTGTGGCATTGGGGACTTCCATGGGGTTGGATGTGAGTAGCCAGGATGTGGAAGAGTTGGTGGAGGACCACAATGAAGATCTAACCACTGAAGAGCTGCAAGAGCTTGAGCTGCAACACCATCAAAACAGATCTGAGGAAATTGCTTCAATGAAGGAGGAAGAGAGATGTAAGGTGCCTTCTTCAGAGATTAAGGAGATTTGTGGAATGTGGAGTAGGGTGCTTTCATTTGTGGAGGAACATCACCCTGACAAAGATGTTGCAATCCGTCTCATCAACATGTTCAATGACAATCTGTTTTCCCATTTTAGGGACATTTTAAAGAGATGCCAGACACAGAGCTCTCTGGACAGATATTTAGTGCCACAGGTGTGCAATGACTCTCAAGCTGGTCCTAGTGGGATTAAAAGACAAAGAAGAAGTGACCCCAGTGGAGGACTTGGTACCTAAATTCCTTATGGAGGGGGATTCCCCTTCCAAAAAATAGGGTCTCTTCCCTCTCCCCTCCTCCCTCTCTTCCATCCAGCAACATCAGTCTTCAATAAAGGTAAGTGACACATTCAGTTCATTCATTTGTGCATGTAAATCTATCTTTAAGGCCCCCCCCCCCCCAATTTTTTTTTTTTTTCCAAACTTCTGGGTTTCTGGAACGGATTAATTGAATTTCTATTATTTCTTATGGGGAAAATGGTTTCAGTTTTCGTGTGTTTCAGTTTTAGTGCATCCCTCAGGAACGGATTAAGCATGAAAACGGAGGGTTGACTGTACATAATTTATAAATAAGAAATATTTACACTTTAATTTATAAATAAGAAATATTTTTACTTAAATTTATAAATAAGAAATATTCATACTTATATAAATAAGAAATATTTACACTTACCTTGGAGGAGATGGTGGCAGAGGGCAGCGCTCTTGTCAGTGCCCCTATATTCCTCAAACAACAATGTAGGAGTTGATTGAAGTGCTTAACTGTACTTATATGTGTAGTGAAGGTTCTCTGTACATTCTCCAGATCTGCAATTTCACCTGCCGTGAACGGATCCTTAAGTTTCGTGTCGTCATTTTCTATCGCTTAATCACTTAACTTACTTGCTACACTTTATCGCTGGCTGGTGCTATAGCCTTTATCGACTTGTGAAGCTTCTTTGGACCCATGGTGACTTATTTCACAGTGACAATCACTAAACCAGCAATAAACACAATAAATTTATTGTGAAATGTTTGAATGAGCGTGCTGGGTAATGTTCTCTCAATGGTAAACAACGCTAGACTGGCTCACGACGCGTGCGCGGCAAGGCGCACAAGTACGGGCAGGCGGACAGGTCTGGTACCCAGACCGATAGTCGAGGGAATGACCGGTTGGCGGGGGAAAATTGGACCAAAAGAAGCCATCGAAACTCGAAATCACCAATACTCGGACCGACCGAAAGTCGAGGGTCCACTGTATTGGTATAGGCGTAAATCTAAGTGTTGGTTTTGACAAAAATTTTGGTATTGTCCCATCCCTACTACGTATTAGGTAACAATAGTTTTTACCAGTTTTTAATAGGCTATTGCTGTCTAACCTCTGTGTATGGTGTTTGTGATTGCTGTTAGGGCTGCCTCTAAGTGTTTAGGTTTGCATAAATAATTTTTTTTTTTTTTACAAATTAACTGCATGACATATTAACCTTTTCACTGTTGTGATCCCTGAAATTAAAAGTGCTGATAGTGTCATGTTTAAAAAAAAACAAAAACTGAAATGCTAAAGAATATTCTGAAGGCAATAACACCAAAAATCCAAAATTTGATAGAAAAACTTGCAGAATTATGCAGGTACATAGTTGGCAGTTTGGGTGCAATTTATGTATTGGTGATTTCACCCAATTTGAGTCTTATTTTAATCACTTTCGGGTCTGTGCTGTTGTTCTACGGGTTTAAAGCCAGGGACCATGCCGTAGTACTACATGATGAGCTCAGCTCACTCTCGTAAGCTGTTAGTAGTAAATTTGGGCTTAGATATGAGAGAATGGGTATATGTGGTAAGATTACGCCATATAAAACAAATCCTGCTGCACGCAGTGAAGGAGAAAATAAAACTGCGACCGTGTTTTTGGTTTAAAAACAGAGATTTTGCGGTGTATTTTTGTATGGTTTTTATGGTTGTATTCATGGTTTCTTGGTCTCATTTGATAGAATGGAAAATATATTAAGGAAATAGATTTTAATTGGTTTTAGGACTGAAAATAGCTTGAAATTGAGCTCAAAGTAGCGGAAATGTTCGACTTTTGCCGATGTTCAAGAGTAAACAAATCACATCAGGTGTCCAATACACATCAACTGGTGGGTCTAATATGCGTTCACGAATGTGGACTTGAGTCCTGGAAATGGGAAGTACAATGCCTGCACTTTAAAGGAGGGGTCTGGGATAGTGACAGCTGGGAGGGACTATTCTCAGCTGTCATATCTGAGCACCTCTGCAAAGACAGTGATTATGTATGAGTGGGGTGAAAGTGTTGAATGATGATGAAAGTATTTTCTTTTTGGGGATTTTCTTTCTTTTTGGGTCACCCTGCCTCGGTGGGAGACGGCTGACTTGTTGAAAAAAAAAAAAAGAATGTGCTGATATTATTTACACAATTATTACAATATTGCATAACAGTAAATCTTCTGTTTTTTGGTGTGAATAAAAATTCTGTGTGAATAAAAAATCAAAATGGAAACATAACAAACCCTTAACCCTTTTACTGTCGAGACCCCTGCTCACAAACTTGCTCTCAGTGTCGAAGAATTTAAAAAAAAAAATTATTTTTTTCTTATGAAATGATAGAGAATCTTTTCCCGATGGTAATGACACCAAAAGTATGAAATTTGATGGAAAACTTTTGGAATTATGCTCTCGCGAAGTTAGCGGTCTCAGCAATATATACACATCGGCGATTTCACCCACTTTGAGCCCTATTTTCAATTCCATTGTTCCAGTCGACCAAACTCATAGCTATTTTGCTGGAGCTCCATTTGTTCTATCGATTGAGTATAAGAAAATGCCCATTTACAAATTTCAACTACCCAATAAAGTGGCCAGAAAGTGGCAATTTGGCCAATTTCACACAAATTTCAAAAGAGGCGAATTTCAAAATAGGGTCCAGAATAAACAATGCAGACATTCCTGGCACTAAAATAACATTTTCTCTGTTCATAAGTCACATCTCCAGGCCCCTCTTATATTACTCTTGCTTTCCATTTTGAATTTTTATTCACACACAAAAAAGAAGACTTACTGTTATGCAGACTACTGCATTATTGTAATAATTGTATACATAGTGTCAGTGCATTCCTAAATGTGTACGTATTAGGCTGACCAGTTGGATGCGTATTAGACAAGTGGCATACACTCTAGAATATTGGCAAAATTGAACATTTTCACTACTTTGAGCTCAACTTAGAGCTAAAACCAATCAGAATATCTCTCTTTCTGTAATATATCTTCCATTCTATCAAATGAGACCAAGAAACCAAGAATAGAACTACGAAAACCATACGAAATACACAGCAACATCACTGTTTTTAAACCAAAAACATGGTCACATTTTTTTCTTCATTCACTGCGTGCTTCAGGATTTTTTTAATATGGTGAACATTTACTGCATAGACCCATTCTCTCATATCTTAGTCCAATTTTACCACTCAGTTTATCTAAGTGAGCTGAGCTCATGACGTTGTACTACGGGACTGACACTGGCTTCAAAGCCGTGCTACAATGGGACCAACCCTGAAAGGGTTAAATGTCATATATTATGTTAGACATTTTTGTTAATCCATCTATGACATGTTTTTCAAAATTATGTAAGCACACTACACATATAAACAAAATACATACATAGTAAAATAAATTGACATAATTGTGACTTGTGGTAGCCGGGCAGTATGTTGCTGTGAGCCAGGGTATGTTGCTGTGAGCTAGAGTATGTTTATGTACTGCATTAATGCGAAGATAATTTGCTTAGTGTCACTAGTCAGTCCTGGTTGGACGTCCAACATCTGTTCAACTACCAGAGTAATAAGTGTCCATTTGACCGTGCAACAGATTTTTAATGTGGATGAAACCCCATTATTTTGGAAGAAGATGCTCACTTAAAACATTTATTACTAAAGAAGTCAGTGCTTGGCTTCAAAGCTGCAAAAGACAAACAAACTTCATTTCTTTCTGTGGAATAAAAAAAATGTAGTTTTACATGTAATAAAACACTGTAAAAGACAAATAATTAAGACAGGCTAACACACTTGCAAGGGGCTAATGTGAAGGGCTAATATTACTCACCACTCACTATAAACTAAAGATAAAAATATTTTAAGTAATGAGTGTACAGTGGACCCCCGAGTAACGAGCACCCCGGAAATCGTACAATTATGTAAGTATAATATTGAAAGTTCTTGTGGAAGTGTATTTTTGGGTGCGGTGGGGACAATACGGGAGCACTGTATTATCATCCGGGGTCCCAGACTATTCAACATCTTACCAGAAGATATCCGAAACATCGCTGGAACCAGTGTAGAAGCCTTCAAGAGGAAACTGGACAAATATCTTCATCGGGTGCCAGATCAACCAGGCTGTGATGGATATGTGGGGCAGCGGGCCTCCAGCAGCAACAGCCTGGTTGACCAGGCAAGCACCAGACGAGCCTGGCCCATGGCCGGGCTCAGAGAGTAGATACTCTCGAAACTCTTCAAAGGTATATCAAAGGTATTGGGGGTCTGAAATAGACTAACCTACGTGACATTATTCCTTAAGGGAGTAAATTCGTTCGGTAATGGCACTTGAGCAGGCTTCAGGAAAGAAGTTTTTACGTTACTCGGGGGTCTACTGTAATATGCATTTTACTTTTTTATTGCATTTTAGATCTAGTTCTGTTGTTCACTTAATATATGATAATGTAAACACATTATCAGGCATTTATGTGCATTTAAAAGTGATTCACTTTATGGTGATTTTCACCTTATGGCGATAGCCTGGAACCTAACCCGCCGTATAATCGGAGCCCTCCTGTAGTATGTCATTGACGTCACCTAGATCTATACAAGTTGTATCGTGTACTTTTAGAAATAAAGATTATAATTATTATATAACTATACTCTTACACATTCCCCATCTTGCTTCCATGGATAATTTTCTGTCTCCACAGATACATTAGTGCACCACCCACCTTGTTATATGGGTCATCTTGTCTTTCATAGACCCATCCACCGACTAGCTCACTCCCAAATATCTGAACACATTCACTTCCTTTATGCTCCCTCCCTCCCAATATATTATCTAATCTTTCATTACCTAAATAAATTATTACCCTCATTTTCTTGCTCTTTCCCATGTTCACTTTTAATTCTCTTCTTTTACATTCCCAAATTTTCCCATCCACCTTTCCAACTGCTCTTCAGAGTCTCCCAAAAGCACAGTCATCGGCAAAAAGCAACTACGACAACTCCCATTTTATATTAGATTCCGAATATTTTAATGCCACATATCTTCCCCAACACCCCTGCATTCACTTCTTTTACAACCCCATTTATAAATATGTTAAACAACCGAGGTGACATAATGCATCCCTGTCTAAGGACTACACATCCTAACACGAGCTTCACTATTCTTGTAAAGACTCTTAACTACTTTCAGTGACTTACCACCTGTTCCATACACTTATAACTTATGCCACATTGCTCCCCTATCCACTCTTATCATATGCTTTTTCTAAATCCATGAATGCAGTGAAAACTTCCTAGCCTTTATGTAAATAGTGTTCAATGTAAACACTTGGTCTACAACCCCCTACCCTTCCTAAAACCTTGTTCATCTGCAATCCTGCTTTCTGTCTTTCCTGTAATTCTTTCATTAATAACTCTTCACCTTACCAGGTATATTCAGCAGACTTATTTTCCTATAATTTTAACACTGTAGTCCCCCTTTCCTTCATGTAAAGAAAAATGCATGCTCTCTGCCAATCCTTAAGTATCTTCCACTCTTTCGTACATTTATTAAGCAAAATTGCCAACCACTCCAAAATTATATTCCTACCTGGGTAAAGCCCAGTGGCTTTACCCCCCCCTTCCTTTCATTTTACCCACTGCCTCATGCACCTCTACAACTCTCGCATCACACTATCTATATGATATCTGTATAGTTCATCAGTTTTTTCCATTTTTTTGTTTGTTTAACCCTTAAACTGTCCACACGTAGATCTATGTTGACGCACGTAACGCACTGAATATTTTGAGAAAAAAATAAATTGTTCTTTTTATTTAAAATGAAGAGCGCATTTTTTTTGGCATCCCCAAATTTTGTAATACTGCGCACATTGAGTGCACAGACCCATTCTCTAATGTCTAGGCAACTCGGGCTTATCGTGGCAAGGTTAAAAGCATTTAAAAAAAAACGTAGATCTATGTTCGGAGCAGTACGCGAGTCATTGTACACTATATCTACGTGTGGACAGTTTAAGGGTTAATAGCAGCAGCAGGCTGAAACAGTTCATATTGCCTTGCAGTTATCTATACATTACACACAGCATGGGAATTCAGCAAAATGGACGATGAATAGACAAGTAAAAAGTGTATTGGGACCTAACTCATCACATATTCATCTGTCTACATGCAATTATGAATTCTTTTCCAAATGTGCTTACAGTAGTCATAGGTCATAAAAGAGCATAAGGGATTTGGGAATCAACAGGAACGCACCAAGAGCCTTCTCACGATTTAACTTCCATGGCTGTAACTCCATAACCTATGAATAGGACCCAAAACAACCCACTAGGAGATAATGGTTTAACATAAGGATTGATGGATCTAGCAAAGGCTAGAAACGTCATATTTTAGCTTATAGTAACCAATTATCTAAGTCCATGTAGAATCATGGCCATTTAAGACAGTCCAAAGTATTCGTAAAAGTTCGGTTTAAAATTATGTACAATAGCTTCAATTATAAATTAATCTAGTTTGAACAGTCCTAAGCTATTATTATATAGTGATTGGTTATGTTTTATGATTCTAAAATATTTCTTTCTGGCTAAGATGGACTAGGAACTAAAATTCTGGTTTCTGACGACTTTTCAGGGTTATTGCATGCATGTGTGTGATTAAATATGGCATTAGATTCTTGTGCTGCTGGAATAGAGTTCAGCCTCTCCTCACTTAGCGACATACTTGTTTTCCGACGCCTCGGACTTACGATGGGCACTCTGACCAGTATCCATACCTAAATAATGAATATTAGAGCTGATTTCCTCTATTCTTTTTATTTCAGTATACAGTGGAACCTCTACTAACGAGTTGAATCCATTCCATGACCTTGCTCGCAACTGGATTTGCTTGTTTGCAGAGTCAATTTTCTTCATTTAAATTAATTGAAATGGAATTAATCTGTTCCAGTGGAATTCCAGGCACCATAAAATTTATTATTTACTTTTATTAACACATCAGCCGTTTCCCACCAAGGCAGGGTGGCCCGACAAAGAAAAACTTTCATCATCATTCACTCCATCACTGTCTTGCCAGAGGCATGCTTACACTACAGCTACAAAACTGCAACATTAACACCCCTCCTTCAGAGTGCCGGCACTGTACTTCCCATCTCCAGGAATCCCATCTCCCATCTCCAGGAATCAAGTCCGGCCTGCCGGTTTCCCTGAAACCCTTCATAAATGTTACCTTGCCCACACTCCAACAGCACGTCAAGTCCTAAAAACCATTTGTCTCCATTCGCTCCTATCTAACATGCTTACGCACGCTTGCTGGAAGTCCAAGCCCCTCGCACATAAAACCTCCTTTACCCCCTCCCTCCAACCTTTTCTAGGCCGACCCCTACCCCGCCTTCCCTCCACTACAGATTTATACACTCTCGAAGTCATTCTATTTTGTTCCATCCTCTCTATATGTCCAAACCATCTCAACAACCACAAAATACTTCAGTAATACACACTCAACCTGCACAATTCATCTAATATGACATAATAAGCAATATTAATAACATAGAAACATGATACAGTGGTACCCCGACTTACGATATTTTTTCATTCCAGAATGCTGTTCAAGTGCCATTACCAAACAAATTTATCTCCATAAGAAATGATGTAAAATAGACTAGTCCTTTTAGACCCCCAAAATTACACTTACAAAAGCATTTAAAAAAATAAACTTGCATAAAAGGGTGTGTTTGGGGACCATCGTAAGTCGGGGTACCACTGTATATACACTAGAATGAATGAAATATTACGTATGTGAGTAGTGTTAGTGGAGGCGGAGGCCATTGTTGTTGTGGTGTATAGGACCACCACGGTGGCCATTCCTGCTCCTGGCATACCTTCCCATGCCTTTATAACAGAAAATTGAGTGTTTGTAAGGCAAACTCCATTAGATCATCCTTTTTCTATCGCTTAATGAATGCTAATTAAGCACATTTAATGGTACACTCTTAATGGTACACTCTTAATGGTACACCCTAAATGGTACACTCTTAATGGTACACCCTTAATGGTGCACTCTTAATGGTACACCCTTAATGGTGCACTCTTAATGATAGTAAGTACATAAGTAAGTTTATTCAGGTATACACAAATAGTTACATAGATTATCATACATAGCAGCATATGTGTAGAGAACCTAGGATAACCCAAAGTAGTCAGACAGAGTGACTTATTTCCACTGGGGTCTCTTAATTCCATGGAAATCATCCTCATTTTCTTTTCAGCACTGTCCTTTGCACTTGCTTTCTTAAGACCCATGGTTAGAACGAAGAAATTTTGCAAAATAACTGCATGAAATGTAATGAAAACACAAGAATTTCTCTCCCTCCCTGAGCGGCGATGTTTTGATGCACACTGCCATCTTGTGGTGGCGATCTGAAACTCACTTGTATTATTATTATTATTATTATTATTATTATTATTATTATAATTACGTATTATTTATTAGTACGTACGTATTCTTATAATAATTTATATTATATTACATATATTATTATGTATATAATTATTATATTATACATATTATCATTATTATTATTATTATTATTATTATTATTTGTTTACTCTTGAACATCAACAAAAATAAAACATTTCAGCTACTTTGAGCTCAATTTCAAGGTAGTTTTCGTTGTGAAAGCAATCAAAATCATATCTATTTCTGTAACATATCTTCCATTCTATCAATTGAGACCACAAAAATGAGAATACAACCATAAAAACCACACGAAAATATACCGCTAAGGCTGAGAAGTGAACTCCATTATTTAGTCATTTTTCTTTAAATTTTGGTGTACATTAAGAGACAACTTTCCATCATACATTGCCCAAGTTTCAATAAGATAGTCCAACAAACAACTGAGATCCAATTACCTAGATCAAGAGCAAGAGCCCCTCACCAGCGTCAAGGAACCTCCCTTGAGGCCCGCTAGCATCTGGAAATTTTGCTCGCCTATGGAAGCAAAAAATTGACTGATCGACTGCTCGTATCTGGAAAAACTCGCACGTGGATGCGCTCGTTAGTAGATGTTCCACTGTACAGTACACTACTGTATAAACATTTAAAAATATACCAGAAATGTTATAAATGGTGCAGAGGTGACATTAAAACAATATCAAAGATGGTTGACACAAACTCACTACCATTATAGTATGCTCCTCACTTAGCGACAAATTCGTTTAACGACGTGGTCTTAGGAACGGAACTCTGTCGTTAAGTGAGGAGAGGCTGTATTGGTGTTGTGTTAACCTAGCATCAAGGTATTTACATGTTTGTCCAACATGAAATAAATTAGTCATTGTTGTACCCCACTGTAAACACCGTTTACCCATTTTTTTTTAATTCTTCATCAACATGCTTTTAACCATCCTTAACTTTTTGAAGACCACTTGTATGTTGAAAAATGTTTATGGCATAGTATTGATATTGGTATTTAAATTAACTCAAAATTTCCTTACAGCAAGAAGCAGCCACAATTGTCAGTAGTAAGTGTACAGGCGACGAACATTCCTCCTCGTGAAACTGTTACCTACGCCAAGGGAGTACAGACTTCAGGATCTGGGGATGGCCACGGTTAGTTTTGGTGGAATTCTTTCAAAGTTTTTCACAGGCTAGATGATGGTCAATTAATGTGGCCAGTTTGCTAGGCATTGTAATTTATCAGACCAAGTTGCTCTATTTAGTGTATTGATATAATTTGAATGTTTATATTTTTTAGAAGTTGAATCATGAATAATTGATTAGTTCATATTTAATCTTAGAAGTATATCAATAGTATCACTTTCACCTTAAGCTTCTCAGGATATGGTAATCCAATACATATACCAAATTTTCAATATTTTATATATAGTATGTGGTATGAACTTTTGAGCACGTACAGAATTAAAATTAGAATATTTGGTTTATTATATCAAGGTGCTGTGTGAATTAAAAAGATGGGTTAATCATGTACTGAAATCTTAAAGGTTATGTATTACACTAGTAGTCATTATCAGTTAGTAGTTGTTAATGGTAGCTGGTGCAGTCAAGTTTTCCATTAGTTATTATTTATTTCATCTTTTACTTCTGCACATTTATCAATGATTAGTTTTTATTTTCTTTATTTTTTCTCACTATTGGGAAGATATGTCAGTTTTTATAGGTATCTCTAAGGTTATACCAGTGCTGTTTATTAAATAATAATTTGGTATTATATTTAAATCCAACAATAATGTTGGCAGTGCTTGACTTATCTGCATGAATTATTTAAGGTTCAGGTTGTATATATTATGTCACAAGAAATAAATATCAGATGCATGTTGGAGTGTGTCATGGAATGAAGCAGTAAGAATGACTTAGTTTTAAAGGGCTTGGTTTTTAGCAAATGTGAATGGCTTCAGCACACTGATGGGATTGCCTTCTAATTATATTTCTGATAGGCATGAATTTATTTAACTTCTTAAGAGATCATGTAAATTGTAAAGGAGTTACTCCATACTGTGTGTGTGTGTGCGCACGTGCGTGCGTTTGTGTTTGTATGTATGTGCGTGTGCATGAGAAAGTAAAGTAAGGTATTTGTTGCTACAGAAAGTGAGCTATACTTGTGGTGTCCCATCTGCAGTATTTAATATATCGTATGATTGTTTTAAAATTTTCAGTGGTTGTATCGCTTACTGTCTCCTCTTGTAACCCATTCCACTGTTCTTCCACTCTGTCAAGATGAGCATTCTAGTTGCCTTTCAGCACTGACAGTTCTTCACTTTACTGTGGTGCTCATTTGTTTTCCTGTTGATGGTTTATTACTAAGAAATCTTCCTAATAGTCTTTCATATCATTTTGTGATTTTACATATGTAGTTTATGATTATCATATCTCTTCTTTTCCTCCAATCATTTAATAAGAGCTTATCTAAGGTTTTCACTCTTTCTTTGCAATACAAGGTACTATAAAAAAGTTCACGGACTGCCACAAAAAAAAAATATAGGCTTACCTAATCACTTAGTTGAGGTTGTCTCCTCTCCCTGGCAGGTTATACACTGATCCCAGTGTATAACCTGTTCTTTCCTAACGGTATCTAGCTCAGTCTACGATTCCGCTTGAATCTCCTCCACACTGTTAAAACGCTGCCCCTTGAGTGCCAGAAAAGTCACGAGGGGCTAGATCTGGGTAGTATGGAGGGTGGGGGATGTCTGCCTTGTTTTTTTTTGTGGCCAGAAAACAGTGGTGTTTCTTTTCTTGAGTCAGCAAGCAGGGCACATATTTTGCAGCTACTCACCTCATGTTCAAATTTTCAGTCAAAATGCTTTGACAAGACCCATAAGAAATTCCCATAGCACTTGATGTGTCCTGGATACTCTGACAATGGTCTTGGTGAATAACCTTCCTCACTTTTCCAGTGTTGGTGTCTGTTTTTGATGTTGTTAAATGACCAGAGTGTCCTCATCCTCAACTGATGTTTGTCCTGCTTTGAATCAAGAAAACTACTCAAAACACTGTGCCTGACTCATTGCTCCCTCACCAACTGCTTACTGAAGCATTTTGAGAGTTTCACTAGTCATTTTACTGAACTTGAAGCAGAATTTCACAAACGTGCATGCACAGATGCTGTTCTTTTCAAGATTCCATTCTGTTGCACAAAAAAATCACAATGCACTAAAAACAAAAAAAAATGTCCATCCAACCTTGGCAGGATGGCCGGCTGCACTGAAACTCTCCACGCTACTTCACAAAGTGTAATCTATGCCGTTGCCATACATATTTCACCCAAGAAGTGTGTGAAAATTTGAGTCTGGGGACTTTTTTGATAGCACGTTGTAAATATATTTTTGTTCTTGTAGCTATTTTCTAGCTCATCTTTGGATTTTTCTAATTTATGCATATAATTTTTTAGTCAGACATCATACTGCCCTCAGCACGTTTTCCCATTTTGGTCTGATACTGAGAATAGTTTTTTTCCATTAATATTTTTAGAGCCTATTTTATAAAGACTTATTTTGAAGGTTAAGTTTATCATACTGGTTTTCTTACATTTTTGATAATAACTTTTGGTGATATTTTGAGAAACACTTCCTCTGGTGATATTTTGTAAATTCCTTCCTCTTTTCTAGTACATACGTAAATACTAGAACCAGTATTAAGGTGCATTGCTGTCTCTCATTTCAGCTCTTCTAAAAAGGTTTGGGTAAGATTAAGTTAAATTATATGACAATTCTAGTAAAATTAGGTTTGGTTGCTTAATTTTAGTCCACAATTAAAAATATGTATTATATTAATTCTCAAAAAATATTGCTCTATTTTGGTGGGCAATGGTAAATGTGGCAAAAACAAGCAAACAGTGTATTAAATTGTTTTTGAAAAGATCTTATTAGGGCAGCTTGGCTTGTTTGATATTGCCTTTAAAAGGCTACAAAATAAAGAAGTGCCAGAAGTCTATTAGAAATTTCTTTGCAAACAGTGGGTTACTAGAAAGTTCTTTGCAAACAGTGGGTTACAAGAGGTGGTAAAGCAAATTTAACACTGGAAAAAACCCTGATGGATTGAATATTGAAAGTGGGATGCTAGAAGGTAATCTGTGCTACTGTAGCTACAAATAATTCATTACAAATACAGTATATATTATGAAAATGTCTGTACAGTGTATAGAGGTTATATTTAGTGGAGCTGAGAATAGTTTAGTTGGTTGACTTTACCTCAGGAAAGAAGCAATGGTTCTGTATTACCTGCTCTTTATTCTCTACACTATCTTTTGCATCTCATACATTTGTATTGCAGGCTTCTTATATACTTTTTTGCAACAGTTGAGCAATACTTTAATGGCAATTGATTTTAAGGGTGACATAATTGCTCCATTAATTATTTATTGTAAAGTTTGAAAATACCATCTGATTGTAATATTACTGTGTTAATATTTGATACTTGTATTAGTAATTTTATGTGTAAACCCCCTAGTATCAGCTGCCATAAATGTTTAATTAAACAGCTCATTATGCAGTTAATAATTTAGGTTTTTAAAAGGTGCAGCTGCATTATTTTGTTGATTGCCTTCCAGATTACAGTACAGTACTGTACATGTAGGAGAACCTGGCACTGATTACAGACAATCATGAATGTAATATTCTTCCATCACTATAGTTCAGTCATACCTTACACTTGTTATTTTGTTTATTATTCATGTAAAAATATTAATACACACACATTCTTTTATTTAAACAGAAAAATATTTTTTCATTGTAGTGCTATATTTATATATAAAAATATGCTAATGTTCTTTTCTGTTTGCATTTATTTATATGCAGTAAGTTTTTGAAATATTTACCTTCAGTGGAACTAGAGTATATGAACTGTATTATGAGAATATATTTTTCATGTTTAATGTTGAAGATGCAGCACCAAGGAAGGTGCTTGAACAAATACTCTGGCACTTTATCTGTCCCATGCTTGCCTTTTGCATGAAACCTGTACCTTCATGCATGCATGCGGTAGCCACATACTTTAGAAATTTTTTGTTAGGGGGGAATATGAAAATTCTATTCTAAGGCTCGCTTGAATTGGTAATTA
Organism: Cherax destructor; assembly: GCA_009830355.1. Taxonomy (NCBI): domain Eukaryota; kingdom Metazoa; phylum Arthropoda; class Malacostraca; order Decapoda; family Parastacidae; genus Cherax; species Cherax destructor. Next base: position 140,796 of record WNWK01000957.1, read on the forward strand.
AATTTTTCCAGTATATATCTATATATATATATATTTTTTGTTAACTGCTATTGGTTATTTACTAGTATAAGTGAAACTAAGGGAAAGTAAAGAGAGAATGTTGCTCTTTAACTCCTTAATAACTTATGGAATTAAGAAAAATATTTGAGCCTTTGATTAGGATAGACTAATATAAACTTTAGAATTTTATGTAATAAAGAAAATGGATTTAGTTGGTTAAGTTAAGAAAATACTTTGGTCCACTTTCTGCTCTTCTTGTATAGATAGTGTTCCTTGAAAGGTAGGTGCCTTCATTCTGGTGAAGGGCTCTGATTGCCTCCCATTATCCTGGTGCTGAATGACCCTTTTGGGTTTAGTTCCTTTCCCCCCCATGAATGTAATAATTATATATAATTTCTTATTGGGTGAGTTGTAGTTCATTTGACTTTAATTCATCATGTAGACTTTTTTTTTTAATTCACTGTAATAATACAAATATGGACCAAGGGTTTCTGCTTTACAGTTCTGAAAGACCTGGCTTTTTCTAAATCTTCATTTTCTGGTGATTAACACATTGCATGTCTTAACATAGGCATTAATATTTATATCTAGATACCATTTTATTGATATACCACTATGAAATGCATGACTGCCCACTTGGCTTTGTTTTTGCCCTTGTATTGATATTACTGTATACCTCAAGGACAATGGTCTCTAGGGTTGAAGCATAATATCATGACTATTGAAGCTCAAATCAGATTTATTTTTGTTTTTTTCCTCCTGTCCCATTTTTTAGATATTGAATCTGGGAGCTAGGAGAAGTAGAGAGATAATTAAAATAATTAGTCACTAGTTACCTGATGCTATGCTTGATCCTATGACACCTGGTAAGCAACAGTATTCCTAAACTTGGGTAGGTAATAGTGAGTCTTGAACGGGGAGTATCCTGTTAGCACGTTTATGGGTGCTTCTTCCACAACACTTTAAGTTAACCTCCCTAACCACAGACCTAGGACTCCACCTGTCTTCTAGATAAGTGATGTCTAGTTTATAATGTGATGTATTATAGCACTTGTAGCATGGTATAGGTGCTTGATGATATGCTACTCTTATTACATGTGTGTATTAATATTACTTATAGGTTTAAGTCTTAGAGTTGCAGTATCCAGTCTCCATATTTTATTTTGGTATTATCGTTTTGGCTGGATTATCCTAAAGTACTTTTTTTTTGTTTGCTAGGTAAAAATAAATATTAATTGTATTTCCTTCCCCAAAGAAGATATGAAAAGGCCTCATGTCCCTGTTGCAAGTGCAACTGTGCATGAGTAGCTGGGCCAGCCTGTACCGGGGTGTGTGTTGACAGTGTCAGCGCTCCACATGATGTCACTCTTACCCTGCAACACCAAGGGACTACCACCTTCCCTCCTCACCCATCTTAATACTAGCAACATTAATCTTGTATTTTATTATGCAGAGTTCCCCAAACAATAAAATACAATATATCACCTTGTATATATAGCTTTGGAGGTTAGATAGATAAAACTTTCACACACAAAGTACTCCACTTTGTTCTCTTAATGTTCAGATAACTTTTTTCTGAAAGATTCTCTCTGAGAAAGAATGTGTATTGGTGTCTCTACCTCACACTCAGTTTTCAGTTTGTGCATTTTATCTGTTGGACTTAATTTGAATTGGTTCAAATTTTCTGCAACATTTTCCCTTCTCGTTTACCTCTTTGAAATTTCATGACTACATCTGTGAGTAAGAGCCTGTGCACTAACTTGTTGTTCCTCCCCTGCCCAACACAAGGTTACTATGAGGACTGGTGGAGGCCCCGCAAAGGTTGGTTGAACCCCCCCTTAGCTGCCTCACTCACTGGCCATGCCTCTGTTTTTCGTGTATTCCTTAGCTGTGCACTACTTGTCACTCTATTGACATGCACATATCTCTTCTATTATCTGAGTTGATGAACTAATTCTTCTACTATATCTACCATTCTTTTTAAAAAATTTCTAAGGGATTGATGTTATTTACCAAAAATCCATATATCATTAGTGTTTTATTTTTGACTTGCTGATATACATGGTTTTCATTTTAACAAGAGGATTAAACTTGTAAAGTTACATGGCCCAGTCAAAAGCAGCATAATTATGAATTGTATTAAAGTATATTCTTTACAGTGGGAATATTTATGTTAACAGAATTGGGTAAGGAAATTGGAAAGTATAAGGAAAATTTCCAAATAGAATCTGCTAAATATTTAGTATTTTGAACGATGAGAATTAAGTTTAGCAGTTCAACAAGTTTAATAAACTACCTAAAAGTTCATTCATTGAAATGTTACCAAGTTTGCTTATGAGTCATATAAGTAAACTAAAGCAAAAACTTATAGAAGATGTAGTATTTTAGGAATAAATATCACAGTATAGTGGCTGGAGCAGTTCACACTTAACCCACAATTTGGAGGAGAAACTAGAGACAGTTATCAAGTTACAACTTAATAGTGATCCAGGATGGACCAGATTTGGTCTGTGGTTTCCTCTAAATCAGAGGTTCTTAACCTTTCTATGATTACAAACCCTTATTGGATTGCCCCGTATGTCACCATACCCACTTAGCCAGACTGTGGAAATCATCACCACCACTATCACTACTATTAGGTACCAGTATGACTTCAAAAGATGTCAATAGCTTGGTTTTACTTTACATGTGGATAGCTAACAACAGAACAGCTGAAAGATCATAAGGATTTTATCATATTTATAGAAAAATGGCAAATTTGTTCAGAGATGAAGTCCCATACCCCCATTATTTGGTTTCCATACCCCCATTATTTGGTTTCCATACCCCCATTATTTGGTTTCCATACCCCCATTATTTGGTTTCCATACCCCCATTATTTGGTTCCCATATCCCCATTATTTGGTTCCCATACCCCCATTATTTGGTTCCCATGCCCCCAAGGGGTATAGATACACCCGGTTAAGAACCCCTCCTCTAAATTATGGATTAGTTGTGGATTTTAGCATCTGCTTACTTTTACAGTGAAAGAATACTTTTGAGCAGTAAGGTGACTGGTCGATCTCACTTTTTTGGGGAACAGACAAAGTTTATTTAGTGCTGCTTTTATAGTAGTTGAAGCATGGTATTAAATGCATTGAAAATTAATAAATAGTTTTGTTCAAGGATGATGTGCAAGTGCCAGATGGTAGTAGAAAGACACTGATAGCAAAGACCCCAGTGAGTTCTTTATGAAGATGGTACTGTACTTGATAAAACCCTGTGTGAGGGTAACATTGTGTCTTTATGAAGATGGTACTGTACTTGATAAAACCCCATGTGAGGGTATCATTGTGTCTTTATGAAGATGGTACTGTACTTGATAAAACCCCATGTGAGGGTAACATTGTGTCTTTATGAAGATGGTACTGTGCTTGATAAAGCCCCATGTGAGGGAAATATCATTGAGGTAAAACATTGCATGGGTGTAAACTTGCTTTATATCCTACCTAGAAAAACCTATAATTCTGGACAGCAGTTTTGGCACACTTTAACTTGAGGGAAAACTAATTAATAAAAATCTTGACAGCTGAATTTATAAACACAGGATGAATTTAATATAAAATTATATACAGTAGTAAAACATAAGGAAATACTTACCATGATAATATTTCTAGTGATAAATATATAATTCTTATACAGTGGAACTTCGGTACTCTAACTTAATTTGTTTCAGAAGGCTGTTCGAGTACCGAACGAATTTTTCCCGATAAGGAATAATGTAAATTTAGATTAATCCTTCTCAGACCCCAAAAATACACTTAGAGCGACTTTGTGGTGTATTTTCGTATGGTATTTATGATTGTATTCTCGTTTTCTTGGTCTCATTTGATAGAATGAAAGATATATTACAGAAATAGAGATGATTTTGAATGGTTTACAGAATAAAAGTACCTTGAAATTGAGCTCAAAGTAGCAGAAATGTTCAATATTTGCTGATTTTCAAAGAGTAAACAAATCATGTCATGTGTCCAATACACATCAACTGGTGGGTCTAATATGCTTTCACAAATGCGCTGATATTATTTATTTTCAATAATGCAGTAGTTTGCATAACAGTAAATCTTCTATTTTGTGTGTGAATAAAAATTCAAAATGGAAAGCAAGCGTAGGAGAGAGAGGGAGGGGCCAGCAGAAGGAGCATTCAGTATCTGATGAGTCATATTGATAGCCGGATACTAACGGTGGCGCAAATACAATGTTGTGTAATTACGCTAATATTAGTAATAAAGGTTATCTATCGCATTTATTCCAACTTGATGTCAGAAACATGATAGATAACCTAGAAGCACAATAAAGATGCTGAAATTAATAATAAAAGGCATATTATATGGAGAGGCAGAGGCGGTGTTTACATCAGGGCAAGCGCGCGCTAACCAATTTTCTTTTTGGTTGGCTGTTATCATTAATCATCTTAGGCCCCATGGTGACTTATTTATACAAATAATATAAAAAACAAACACCCAAAAATGCGAAGAAACATGAAACAATTTACAGTGAAGTTCAGTGGAGTTTTGGACTGAGCGACAGCTGCTGGGAGACTGACGCACATGTTCTGGCAGGTCGTGTTTGTTTGGTCGAGTGCCGAGCAAATGGTTGACTACCGAGCGATTTTTTTTTACTGAACAAAGCGTTAGAGTACCGAATTGTTTGAGTACGGAGCTGTTCGAGTACCGAGGTTCCACTGTACTTTATTAAAAGTACAGTGGACCCCTGGATTTTGTTCTGCTCCCAACTCGAACAATTATGTAAGTATATTTTTGTAAGTGCTTTTGTAAGTGTATTTTTAGGGGTCTAAACGGACTAATCTAATTTACATTATTCCTTATGGGAATAAATTCGTTCGGTAACGGCACTCGAACAACATTCTGGAACGAATTATGGCCGATAACCGGGGGTCCACTGTACTTTGATTTCAAGTGTAATGAATGATGCTTGATGCTAAGTAAGAACCACTTGGACACAAATATGAGACACAGGTCTCCCTTATCCATATTTCATAATTCTTCCTACTGGCTTATATGTTAAGAGTATTTAAAATTTGATTGTTGGTGAAATATTTGTTAAGCTGTGTGAATGTGACCAGACACAGACAGACCAGACACAGACAGACCAGACACAGACAGACCAGACACAGACAGACCAGACACAGACAGACCAGACACAGACAGACCAGACACAGACAGACCAGACACAGACAGACCAGACACAGACAGACCAGACACAGACAGACCAGACACAGACAGACCAGACACAGACAGACCAGACACAGACAGACCAGACACAGACAGACCAGACACAGACAGACCAGACACAGACAGACCAGACACAGACAGACCAGACACAGACAGACCAGACACAGACAGACCAGACACAGACAGACCAGACACAGACAGACCAGACACAGACAGACCAGACACAGACAGACCAGACACAGACAGACCAGACACAGACAGACCAGACACAGACAGACCAGACACAGACAGACCAGACACAGACAGACCAGACACAGACAGACCAGACACAGACAGACCAGACACAGACAGACCAGACACAGACAGACCAGACACAGACAGACCAGACACAGACAGACCAGACACAGACAGACCAGACACAGACAGACCAGACACAGACAGACCAGACACAGACAGACCAGAGATAGACCAGACACAGACAGACCAGACACAGACAGACCAGACACAGACAGACCAGACACAGACAGACCAGACACAGACAGACCAGACACAGACAGACCAGACACAGACAGACCAGACAGACAGACAGACAGACAGACCAGACAGACAGACAGACCAGACAGACAGACCAGACACAGACAGACCAGACAATGACAGAACAGACATACAGAGAGACCGAGACAGAGAGAGAGAGAGACCGAGACAGAGAGAGAGACCGAGAGAGAGAGAGACCGAGAGAGAGAGAGACCGAGAGAGAGAGAGACCGAGAGAGAGAGACCGAGAGAGAGACGAGAGAGAGAGACCGAGAGAGAGAGAGACCGAGAGAGAGAGAGACCGAGAGAGAGAGAGACCGAGAGAGAGAGAGACCGAGAGAGAGAGAGACCGAGAGAGAGAGAGACCGAGAGAGAGAGAGACCGAGAGAGAGAGAGACCGAGAGAGAGAGAGACCGAGAGAGAGAGAGACCGAGAGAGAGAGAGACCGAGAGAGAGAGAGACCGAGAGAGAGAGAGACCGAGAGAGAGAGAGACCGAGAGAGAGAGAGAGAGAGAGAGAGAGACCGAGACCGGACACAGAGGGACCAGACAGACAGGGATCAGACACCGAGAGAGAGAGACCAGACACACAGAGACACAAACACATAGACACAGACACATAGACACAGACACATAGACACAGACACATAGACACTCACACAGATGGCATGGTGGCTAGCGCTCTTGCTTCACGCACGGAGGGCCCGGGTTCAATTCCCGGCGGGGCCGAAACATTTCGAAGTGTTTCGTTACACACACACACACACACACATACATACAACAGGCCTAGTGTCTAATCGACATGTGCCTAGGACAAAATTGTAACTAACACACAGACATATTGACATGCACACATTGACACACAACTAACAACACACACACACACACACACAGATAGTGTTTTATCTAGTTGATAATTGTTTGAAAATCAAAGTTGTAGACAGAGAGAAGTAGTTGTGTTGTAACAAAGGAATAGTTGAATGTAGAGTTTGAGCTGTGGTTTGTATAATGTTTTGCAGATCTGTAGAGCTTTATCAAGTTAAATTACTTATGAATTATTTTTAACAGCAGCCATCTCTCTTCCTGGTAGGTAGGTAGGTAGGATGGTTGAATAAAGAAAACACATTAACCAACATTCATGCAGCTGTTCACTGAATGATGGAGAATTTCTTTTTTATTTATGTTTACTTTATCTTGGTGGAAGATGGTCGGTGTGTTAGGGGAGAAACACTACAGATGAAGCTCTGTAATAATATTGGTAGAATTACCGACAATATGTTAAGTAAAAGGACACAATTGCAACTAATGTGACATTTTATGTGCAGCTTGCTCTCCAGGAGCTTCAAGCCGTTACAAGCGATAAATGGACATAGTTGGTATATAATATGTCAGGTGAGGTGAAACACTAGTGGTGTTAGAAATAGTAGTGATATAAGTAGTATTAGTAGTGAGTAGTAGTAGTAGAGTATCAAGGTAGTACAATCAATGCACGTGAGTAAAGGTGATAAAACAAATACTTGGGTAGTAACATAGTTGACAAATATTTCTGCTGGAGGTGAAAAAAGGCCAGTAGAGTGTCACATCTACGATGTGCTAAACTAACAGAGAGACTATGTGATGGTAGGGTTTACTGTTCAGGAGGATTCTGCTAAGACTTCAGAGATGGTGAAGCTGCCTTGTTTTGTTTAATTGTTAGAAACAGAGATAGTGCTGATTCAAGGCATTTCGACTACGGAAATTAGTTTCTTTGATTACTAGGGCGCTTTGAATTTCATGAGAAATTCCAACAATCATCTCATGAAATTCAAAGACGCCCGACTAGTAATCAAAGAAACTAATTTCCGTAGTCGAAAATGCCTTGAATCAGCACTTATCTCTGTTTCTAACACAATTAAACAAAACAAAGGCAGCTTCACCATCTCTGAAGTCTTAGCAAGAATCCTCCTGAAAACAGTAAACCCTACCATCACATAGTCTCTCCTGTTAGTTTAGCACATCGTAGATGTGGAACACTCCTACTGGCCTTTTATATTTCAACCTCCAGCAGAAATATTTGTCTAACCTATTGTTATACTACCCAAGTATTTGTTTTATCACCTTTTACTCACGTGCATATTGATTGTACTACCTTATTGTATTACTTCTACTACTACTACTACTACTACTAATACTACTTATATCACTACTATTTCTAACACCACTAGTGTTTTCACCTCACCTTGACAGTATATATATACCAACTATGTCCATTTATCGCTTGTAACGGCTTGAGAAAGCTCCTGGAGAGCGAAACGTTGCCACAATAAAATGTCACATTAGTTGCAATTGTGTCCTTTTACTTAACAGATGAAGCTCTATATACGTAGTGATGTTTTTCAATAAATGATTAAGAGTGTTGTGTATTGAGCAAAATTTTCTCAGAGTAAAAGCTTGCTTGGCATCTTTGTCTTTCTTCCTTTGCTGTCCACAGTGACTGTACCTTTGCTGTCCACAGTGACTGTATCTTTGCTGTCCACTGATTATTCAACATTATTGCCACTCCTTCTTTAGCTCTAACTCTATTTGAAACCCCTGACCTAATCCCATTTATTTCTCCCCACTGAAACTCTCCTACCCCCTTCAGCTTTGTCTCACTTAAAGCCAGGACATCCAGCTTCTTTTCATTCATAACATCTACAATCATCTCTTTCTTATCATTCACACAACATCCACGCACATTCAAACATCCCACTTTGACGGTTTTCTCCTTTTTCTTTTTAGTAAGCTATACAGGAAAAGGGGTTACTAGCCCATTGTTCCAGGCATTTTAGTTGACTTTTACAACACGCATGGCTTATGGAGGAAAGATTCTTATTCCACTTCCCCATGGATATGAAAGGAAAAGCAATAAGAACAAGAGCTATTAAGATAAAATCAAAGAAAACTCAGATGAGTGTATATACATAAACGTGTACATGTTTGTGTAGCGTGACCTAAGTGTAAGTAGAAGTAGCAAGATGTACCTGAAATCTTGCATTTACCGTTACTTATTGCCCTGTCTTATCCCTTTTATTGGGTGAGAAATTATAATGAAAGGATTTTAATGTGAAGTTATGACTTTTGCCGTAATTTTCATAGTTTCTTTATGACTGAATGCAAATGTAAACAGTCATTGGTTCTACCTATGAGTGAATGTGACGCACCCTCTCCTAGGTCTGGAATGACAGTGTTACTCATGTCAGTTCCTTGCTCCAGTAGGGCACCCTATCCTAGATCTGGAATGACAATGTTAACCCTTTCAGGGTTATTGACGTACTAGTACGGCTTACGCCCTGGGGTTATTGACGTACTAGTACGCCTAAATTCTAGCGCCCTCAAATCAAGCAGAAACAGGCTGTTAAGCCTAGATGTGATAGAATGGGTCTGTGCGGTTAGTGTGCGCAGTATAAACAAATTCCTGCACCACACAGTGCATAATGAGGAAAAAAAACTCTGACCGTGTTTTTGGTTTAAAACAGCGACTTTGCAGTCTATTTTCGTATGGTATTTATTGATGTATTCTCCTTTTCTTGGTCTCATTTGATAGATTGGAAGATATATTACAGAAATAGAGACGATTTTGATTTTTTTGACAACGACAAGTACCTTGAAATTGAGCTCAAAGTAGCGAAAATGTTCGATTTTTGACGATGTTCAAGAGTAAACAAATCAGACCATGCATCCAATACACATCAACTAGCGAGTCTAATATTCATGCACAAGTGCTCTAATATTATTTATACCATTTTTACAATGATGCAGTTGTATACATAACAGTAAATCTTCTATTTTTTTGTGAGAATAAAAATTCAAAATGAAAAGCAAAAGTAATGTAAGAGGGGCCTGGAAACGTGACTAATGAACAGAGAAGACGTTATTTTAGTGCCAGGAATGTCTGCCTTGTTTATTCTGGACCCTATTTTGAAATTGGCATTGTTTGAAATTTGTGTGAAATTGGCCAAATTACCATTTTCTGACCACTATTTTGGGTAGTTGTAATTGGTAAATAGGCGGTTTCTTGTACTCAATCGATAGAAGAAATGGAGTTCTAGCAAAATAGCTATAATTTTAGTTGACTGAAACATTGGAATTGGCCGAAAATAGGGCTGAAAGTGGGCGAAATCGCCGATGCGTAAGTGTCATGGCTACCGCTAACTTCGCGAAAGCATAATTCCGTTAGTTTTCGATCAAATTTCATAATTTTTGTGGCGTTATGATCGGAAAAAGATTCTCTATCATTTCATAAGAAAATGATAGAGACCCTGAGAACGAGTTTCGGAGACCCCCCTTGGACCCTGAAAGGGTTAAACATGTCAGTTCCTCTGTCCACTAGGGCATCCTCTCCTTGGTCTGGAATGACAGCGTTAAACATGTCAGTTCCTCGCTCCACTAGGGCACCCTATCCTAGGCTGTAAAAAGGCCTAAGAAAAAGGTAACACATTATTTACTCAGCAATGTGTAGACTTGCTCAGAGATCATTATCCACATGATCCACAAAACAGCAATATTTGAAACCCATTTTTCAAAGTGCATACATAAAATGTCTTACCTTTAGAACTGTCATTCAACTAACTGGCTTGCCTGAATCTCTTCATAGACAACTTCGCTCACACTCCAACAGCATGTCAAAGCCCAAAACCATTTCTACTCAGTACCATCTAACAAGAGTACATTCCTGCTGAGGAGTGTTGTTGAAGTTAGTAATTTAGAAAGACTTATAAGCTGTCTACTGAATTTAGGTCTTGGATATTACAGTAATTTTCGAGTAATGAATGTTTCATTATAGATAAATTCATTTAGGCAGAATACACTATTATAGATTTTGTTACGGAATATAAATATAAGATGGATTGAAAGGCTAAAAATTTATTAGATTTAATTCCAAAATGTCCTAGTGCGCTTAGGTTAGTTTGTATAATTACTTCAGTCCTTCCTTCTGCCTGAACACAGTTCCAGACACCACAACCCATTGTAGCTGAACTTGTACTAAATGATCATAAAGTTGGTTGTGCACTCTTTTGATTGATCAACCAAAATTTTCTATTCATTGAACAGAGCCTGGCCCATGGCCGGGCTCCGAGAGTAGTGAAACTCTTGAAACTCTTCAAAGGTATAAAGGTATAGTGGGGTACACTTAACAACTTAACCCTTTCACTGTCGAGACACCTGCTCACAAACTTGCTCTCAGTGTTGAAGAATTTAAAAAAAAAATTATTTTATGAAATGATAGAGAATCCTTTCCTGATGGTAATAACACCAAACGACCAAAATTTGATGGAAAACTTACAGAATTACGCTCTCGCAAAGTTAGCGGTCTCGGCAATATATATGCATCGGCGATTTCGCCCACTTTGAGCCCTATTTTTGGCCAATTCCATTGTTCCAGTTGACCAAACTCATAGCTATTTTGCTAGAACTCCATTTGTTCTATCGACTGAGTACAAGTAACTGCCTATTTACCGATTTCAACTATCCAATAAAGTGGTCAGAAATTGGCAATTTGGCCAATTTCACACAAATTTCAAAAGATGCCAATTTCAAAATAGGGTCCAGAATAAACAATGCAGACATTCCTGGCACTAAAATAACATTTTCTCTGTTCATTAGTCATGTCTCCAGGCCCCTCTTATATTACTCTTGCTTTCCATTTTTAATTTTATTCACTCAAAAAATGGAAGATTTACTGTTATGCAGACTACTGCATTATTGAAATAATTGTATAAATAACGTCAACCCATTAGTGACTGCGTATTAGTCTGGCCAGTTGGACACGTATTGCAGTAGTTTACTCTTTAACATTGGCAAGAATCGAACATTTCCGCTACTAGAGCTCAATTTCAAGGTGTATGTACTTTTCATTGTGAAACCAATCAATATCATCTCTATTTCTGTAATATATCTTCCATTCTATCAAATGAGACCAAGAAAACGAGAATACATCCATAAATACCGTACGAAAATACACCTCAAAGTCGGTGTTTTAAACCAAAAACACGGTCAGAGTTTGTTTTTCTCATTATGCACTGCGTGCTGCAGGATTTTTTTTATACTGCGCACACTGACCATGCAGACCTGTTCTCTCACATGTAGGTCTACTAGCTTTCTCCTGCTAGATTTGAAGTCTCTAGAATTTTGGCGTATTAATACGTCACCGACACTGGCTTGTAAGCGGTACCTATACGTCACCGACACTGGCTTGTAAGCGGTACCTATACGTCACCGACACTGGCTTGTAAGCCGTACCTATACGTCACCGACAGTGAAAGGGTTAAACAGTGTACAATGCTTACCAAGCCAACAAAATGTCAGAGGTAAATCCTGTTAGACCTCATCACTGTTGTCTTGAAATGTTCAACAGAGAGTTGTTGAACTATTATTATTGCTAATATGATCATTCAGCAGCAGTATTTTCAGTGTGCTGGCAGTGTTTACTCCCAGTTAGAACTTCAGAGCTGCCCATCATTTAAATAAGACAATCATCCATGCACGATAAAGAAGGATTTCTGAGCAACGTCACAAAGTTCACTTTTGACTTTTGAGGTTATCTCGCCAGTATTTACAAGTGTTCAACTGGTGTTATGGCCATCCAGCAAAATACAGTGGACCCTCGGTTTTCATTCACCTCCAAACTCGAACGATTATGTAAGTGTATTTTCGTAAGTGCTTTTGTAAGTGTATTTTTGGGGGTCTGAAACGACTAATCTAATTTGCATTTATCCTTATGGGAATAAATTCGTTCGGTAACGGCACTCAAACAGCATTCTGGAAAGAATTTTCAACGAAAACCGAGGGTCCACTGTACTGCTTGTCACTCAGAGTGCCCCGAGGTTAAGGACACACGCTGATCACTCCTGTCATTACTCTTGTAACTATTTTGAGGGAAATCCTTCTTGTTTCTCTCAGTGTTCATCTTCACTTGAAAACGTGACTCACATACTATATTTGGAGGAGAGTGAGGGTATGAAGTATATCCAGGCTTGAACCTTAACAGGCAAACCAGATAGTAACCACCTATACCACACACATCATCTGTCAAGCTAGGCTTTAAATTCTCCAGTAACATTACCTTTCTAAAACCATTATCCTTCACATGTTATGCCTTTTAACTTTTCCTGAGCCTGGCTACCAGTTTCCTTTATGTGTGTATACTTGATTTTCCTGCAAACATAGTCTCTCACCAGATGCTTTAATGCTGGTGAAGTGCTCTTGATCCAAGGAGCTGGACATATTCTCTCATTCCTTAGATTGAATCTGAATGGCTCCTGTTTCTCAGGAGATATATGATCCTTAATTGTTTAGCACTTCTTCCTGATTAAATTAAACATAAAACAGTGTGAACCCTAACACTGTCTAAAGTATTTATGAACATTAATGAAAAGTTGAACACTGGTTCCTAGTTAACAAAGTTGAACACAGGTTCCTAGTTAAGAAAGTTGAACATGGTTCCTAGGTAATAGACAAAGTTGAACACAGGTTAGTAGGTAATAGACAAAGTTGAACACAGGTTCCTAGGTAATAGACAAAGTTGAACACAGGTTCCTAGGTAATAGACAAAGTTGAACACAGGTTCCTAGGTAATAGACAAAGTTGAACACAGGTTCCTAGGTAATAGAGTTGAACACTGGTACACATATGCTAGAAGGATATTTGGAGCTGTTACAAGATAGATGATTGGTATTTACACATGAAATTTCTGCACTTCATGATGCGGATTATTGATTGGCTAGTATTTCAGCAAGTGTAAAAAAAATATTAGTGTCTTTTACGCTGTATATTATGACTGCTAGGCTGTTAGTGTAGAATATAAAGTCCAGGATTCATCCTGTGTTAGTGTAGAATGTAAAGTCCATGATTCATCCCGTGTTAGTGTAGAATGTAAAGTCCAGGATTCAACCCGTGTTAGTGTAGAATGTAAAGTCCAGGATTCATCCTGTGTTAGTGTAGAATGTAAAGTCCAGGATTCATCCTGTGTTAGTGTAGAATGTAAAGTCCATGATTCATCCCGTGTTAGTGTAGAATGTAAAGTCCATGATTCATCCCGTGTTAGTGTAGAATGTAAAGTCCAAAAGTTCTTTGGTTAAACTTTGATCCAGGTTCTTCCTTGCTTCTACCTCATCATATTCCTTGATTGTTGTAGGCTTTTATATGTTCTTGGAGCTTGAATTGGAAATCTGTGATACCTTGTATTTGGCAATAAAACAATGGCAGTGTTTGTTGTGGTCACATCCTTATAGATTATTTGGCAGTAAAACAAGGGCAGTGTTTGTTGTGGTCACATCCTTATAGATGAGCGCCCTTCTTTCTTTTGGTCGTCAGAGGTTATTTAGGTGGGTTTCTACTCAGTTTTAGATCAGTTTGTGTTTCCTCAAACTGATCTAAAAACTCAGCTGTATTATTTGTGGTGACTTATTTGGGCTGGAAGATTGTTGTAAAAGTGAAGGTCTTGTAAGCATGACTTCACCATGCAACTGAAACTAATTGTTGATATGTGGTAAGAAGAAATTTATTGCTTTTACTAGAAATTACTATATTTTACCTAATACTTTGCATTAAGTGTTGCAAGAATGAAGAAAAAACTAACCACATTTTACATGGTCAAATATATAAGAAAGATATTTTCAAGTGTGGAAAGTTATGTAAAAGTTTAAAGATTGATTTTGGCTGGGTCATGTACTTTTGGGTTTTGAAAATCCTTGTTGGTTACAGAATAGTGACTTTTGTCACTCTCTTGCATTTGTCCTTCTCTCATTTTCATTTTTCATCCTCTTTCTAAAACTTTTTTTGTGTGTGGGCTTTTGCAAACAAAAGCATCAGAATATTCTTGAAAAAGTGTGGGGGAGAGAAACTAAGTTAATTTTAATATATTTAGAGGTTTAAATCATGTTTAACTAGTTTATTCTGATGTTTTAATTTTTTTTCTGCCCCAAAGAAGTACAGTATGTCTTAATTTTTTAATACTTTAACAGCCTTTACTATTGAGTGAATTTTTATTTTATATTAAACTAACGTCACAGTTTCCCAAAATTATTTGCTCATTTATATTTTCCTCCAGTGTGTGTTTACCATTTTAATATTGATCACTGAGAGGTGTAAGCAATAATGCCTAGTTCAAGACGAAAGTTTCCTGGTCTAGCTCTAAATACAGTGATAGTCACACTGTACAGTAATAGTCACACCCTGTACAGTAATAGTCTCAATATAGTAATAGTTACATTAAATACAGTAATAGTCACACTGGAATGGAAGCTTTTTATATAAGTTGATTCTGTAAGGGAGTTGGGAACACACACATGCAGTGGGCAAGAAATGCATTTCATGGTTGCAGTTGTTAAAACTAACAAAAACTAACCATAAAATTTCTATTTAGTTATCAATGTAGATGTATATCTATGGAAGAAGGATTTTTTTTTCCTGCATGATTGAGAATAATGGATCCTTAAAATTATGACTTGGCCTGTACTGACCAGAACAAAAATGGAGGCTTTGTAAATATCATCAGTGTTGATCTTGTGTTATAGGAGTGTTTTAGTATTAGATATAGATAAAACCTTAAAAATGTTTTAGAATACAAAAGGCCAGGTGATGTATCAGAAAAAATACTCACTTTTACCCCGTCTTCTCCCTCACCCCAGCCCATGCCTTCGACTATTACGGTAAGTGTTAGTTTTCTACGTGGAACTCTATCCCCCCCAATGTCAGTAACTAAAAGCAACAACAACAAAAACCTTCCTTATAACCACACATTTTCCGCTCCTTCTCTGCTTTAGCTTATTCTTTCCTAATTTCAGTCTCCCTTTTTTTTTTTTATAGGTTTTTAAGTTAGCTTCTTGCTTGCAGAGTATAGCTATTTGTAGTCACTATTATTGTTTTTTCCTCTTGAGTGCTACATGAGCATGATGATATTTTATGTAGAGTTTAAAATGCAAACCTCAGCTTTGTTAAGTGTTGAGTTTCTAAGTGTAACGAATGTTTATGTATTGTTGTGAGTAGCGCTTGTCTTGCCTTCCTGCTTGTTTTCCTGCAGCGTACCTTCCTGAGTGCCCTCGACTGAGCAGTTGTTGTGGAGTAATGTTCTCTAAAGAATATAAACCAGTTTTGTTTGGGGCATTATTTTATGTGCCTGCTTGCTTAGATGAGTTTTATTTTTTAGTTTTAGCAAATTATGTACATGCGGGACCCTGTGACCTCATTAGACCAACCACATGGAACCCAATAACCTCATTCAACCTCCCATGTGGGACCCTGTAACCTAACTAGACAGTCGTGGATTTCCCAGGCTCGTGAGGTATCTCTACCTCATTTACTATGTACCACCCTCACCCCTCCATTGCTTGTCAATAAGCAGACTTTGGACTGAAAGACGCATGTAACTTGGCCTTTCCTATATCAATATTTTGCATAAATTTCGTTTACTTTTAGCTTATATTGTTTGTCTTAAGTTTTAAAGTGAAGATTAAAAGTGACTCAATTTATTGTTTTTATTGCTGGCTTTATTTCTTGATTTGTATTTTTCATAATTTTGTGCACTCAAATACACCAGTGTGTTTAATGTTGAAAGACCATGTAACATTTTGGGGTATTTTGAGTTCTTATTCAAAATTTGTTGTCATATATGTACATTGCATACAACAAACACTTTGAAATACCAGATATTAAGATACTTCTTGGTTATTTAATGCCCCAAAATAATTGTACACAAGACAGATTTGACATCTTCCCTTATAGACCTGAATGCCTAGATAACAAGGAGCAACCATCTGATTCATGCTGAATATGCTAATAAAGCTCATTTCTCATTAAGTAATAAGAGTATTGAGCCTTATAGCTAGTGATGAGTCTGGGTGGAAATTGTATTCCTTGGATAGTTAAGACCAAGTAGAACCCAGAGGCTTACATCTCCATAGCCATGTCAGTGTCAGTTCAGTGTGTAGCTTTGGACTGCCTGCATACCATATAAACCTACTCTAATATTTCTTAGTGTTTAGAAGTAATTTTTGAGGAATATTATTTGCTTGAATTGTTTTTAGTTGAATTTTCATTGTAATTCAAAACAAAAGCAACAGTAACTTTTGAGAGCATTTCCTGCCAAATGCAATTCTGTGTGCCACCAGTTTTTGTTTTCTTTAGGATTTAAATATTTAAAAAAATTAGTTGACATTTTTGCCTGTACACTTTTGCCTTTTGCTTGATTAGTGTCCCCCTCCTTGCCTCCCCCAACACTTTTTAAATGTTGCCCAAGTGCCATATAGTTTTATTTGCCTCCTGGATTCTTTGCATGACTGTCCAAGATGTAGATGTTGTACAGGTAAATGATGCAGATAAAGTGCCATTTGTAAACCGTTGTCAGTAAAGGATATGACGCATGAGCACTTAGGAGAATAAAGATGAGAACTCTATGGCAGGAGTACAGTATATCCATGTCTATTGATTGGTGCACACTTTATAAGTTCTTTGTTCCAGTGATCAAGACCCAAATTCTGGACTTTTATGGCACTGTTGTCATAATGGAATGTTGGTATCAAGTTTAGAAAGGATTTTCCTTGAAATGTATTATTCAGAGTTGTTCATAATTTTTCATAATTTGGGCCTGCACCCTTGTGTCTCATTACTCAGAAGAAAGATTTCTTTATAGCGACAGAAATAGCTTGGGAACCACAATAATGGATACAGAACCTTTGCTTCCTTCCTGGACTTGTGAATATCATCCGAGCCTCGTAGTATCTCAGGGTAGTGGCCTCGTGTCTGGGTTAATTCCCAATGAGTTAAGTCTTGGTTGCACTGTGGATTTGCAATGATTGTTTTAGTAGGCCCTTGGTCTAAATTTGTTTTTTTTTCTTTTTTCCCAATTCTAGGAGATGGAATCTTAGCTCAAATTCGATCTAAATACCACAGTATGCGTAAGTAAGAGTATGGTTTGTGAATTTTCCTAATTGTTAATCTTTTTCAATGTATTGCTTAGTTGCTTGATAACCTATGTTGAGGTAGAGAGGCATTAAAGCCATTACCATGTAGCTTGGGCTGTCAAGGAATGAACACAAATGCTTGTGTCAAAAGATGAGACGTTGATAAAAAGAACTTTCACAGCTGTAGTTATTTTAATTTATCTTTTTTATTTATTTTATATTTTGATGGATGCATTAATGAAGTTGCTGTTAGATAAAAAAGTTGGGTTAATGACTGCTTGTCACTGAATAATTCTTCACTTTACTGAGTTGTAGCTTATTAATTGCTCCACATACGAGCTATATGGAATTTAATCTGCTTGTTAAGATTTACAAGTGGTCCACTCCTATTCATAAGGTTCTGTATCCTAATGACTGCTATCGCTTACACACTCGTGTCGTCAATAGTTTCCTGCAGTCTCGTTATAGTGCATGAGGCATGTGACGAAAGGTAATACACCAGTAATGTTCTCATGTTCTGTCCACGTAGGCTTGTTCAAAGCTGAGATGCTATCGGCTTGCACGTCATCCTTCAATCATTGGCAAATATATTTTTTATCTCATATCCACTGTGCCATGTGTTGTTTATATGCATCAAAAAAGGAATTGTAGACTAAAATTAACACTTTTAAGATCCTGTTGTACTGCTGGTTTTTCATGTTAGTAATTAATAATTAACACCAAAGTTTGTGATCAAAGGTTAACATTGTAAAGAGTTGTTTGTGAACTGATGTGGCTGTGAGGATGTTCGCTAACAGCCCACCATGGAGGTAGACTGACTTGGTCTTTTTTTCTTCCCCCCCTCTCTCCTATACCCAGACGAATATAATCTAAACCCAGCGCTAGAATGGGATGATGAATTCACAGGTAGGTCCCATGCTCTTGGCTGCTTCTGCTGCTGCTGATGTTGTCATGGATGCCAGCTTTGCTTTATTCTTCTTTATCTATTCTTCAAATATGTTTTGCTATTAATGTTTGTGGCTCTGTCAAAGTAAATTTTGATATTTTATGTATTATGTTTCAAATGTTTTTTTGGAATGTATAGGTGATCAGGGCAAAAATTTCTTGGTTCTTTCATATAGTATTTTTACCCACTTAATTTTAAACAGTTATTACTATCTAGCTAGTTGCATTTTACCATGGGATGAGAGTGACCAATAAACCTTTTGCAAATGCAGATGTTTGGAAACTGAAACCCACCAATATTATTTATCCACACATTGCTTGTATTTTTTGTATCACTCATTATGAGTTCTGCGACATGCTTGATGCTTTTGTTTGACCTTGCTTGTTTTCTCATTTGACACGACTGACGCTGCCAACTGTAAAGCCTAGACTAGACCCCTGGTTATTACAGGCTAATGTGTTGTATTAATGTGTAGAAGTCTTATACCAAGGCTTGTTAATGAAGGTATAAGGGACTTTAAAGAGCAACTTCACTTATTGCTTGGCCTTGGTGAATGGGAAATTGACAGCCCTCATAGTAGTAGTATATGAGGAACTAGAGAGTACTGTAAGTTGCTTTTACTAGTGTATAATTGTAATATTGCAACTTTGATGTTGAGGCCACTGACAAGTCAGAGATAATTACCAGGTAGGGTGTAACTTGCGCACTTCCCCTGATGGCACAAGTCCACTTGTATGAATTCAAGCGTAAGCATGTACTTAATATGTTAGGATGGGGTTGCTAAATAATATAAGATCTGCTCCGTGACTAACTCTGGAAGGAACGTACTTGGTGGCATCATTGCTTTGGTGCCAACTCACGATGGCTAATCATATACAGTATTATTTCAATTGTATTTTTATTTTGTAATTTAAAATGTTAAGTGCTTAGCTTGGACTTGAAGCAATGATTACATCACTTTAGAGAATCCTTAGTTGATATGCCAAGTAATATGGGAAAGTCCCATAGCTCTGGAGCTGTACTGGACAATTCTTTCTTGTCAGTGTGTAGAGGAGAGTGCATGCTTACTTCTTTTATTGTCTTTATTTGGTGGCATAGTAGAAGAGATTCATGTCAGTTCTTAACTTAGAGCATATAAAAACCACTTTTAAAGTTATGCTTGTTACTTGTCTCATTATAGTGATACTACTCTGGCTTTGATGTAAATTAACTGTTTTGAATCATGCACTTTTCTTTAGGTAGTGTAGAGATTTTTTTTTCTTTATAGAGATGTGAAAAAAAACATTTATGAAGTGTTGATAAAATAAAATTACATTTTTATATTACAGTATCTGAAATATAAATAATACACATTTTTGGTTTGCTAAAATAATAAGTTACAATTCCATGGTAGAACAGTTCACAACTATCCCATCTTTTTTTGGTAAGGAAACCCGAGACACTTAGGTGTGTCCTGCATCACTGTCAAGTGACAAGTGATGTTGGTTCAGCACACACTGAAAACACTGTCTGGAGAGTCCTCTCCAAATTGTGGGTTACTTGTTAATTGGTCTAATAATGCGTCGATAAAAGTTGTCTTTGTGCTAATTCTGAGAGAGAGTATTAATTACTGTGAAGTTAATATCAATTTTCCCATCCCTCCTGGTTGTAGTAGATAGTTTAACAACAACACTGTATGTATTGATGATGTGTCTATATTGTCTAAGGTGGTGCACCTGGGAACTTGTGTTGATGTAAGTGTACTACTTTGTAGGTGTTTAAGGTTGTGCACCTGGTGACATGTAGATGTACATGTACTAATTTGTAGGTATGTACTTATGGTGATGCACCTGGTGACACATGATGTACATGTACTAATTTGTAGGTAATTATGGTGATGCACCTGGTGACACATGTTGATGTACTATACCTGGTACTCCCTCATATTAATTCTCCAGCATTTCCTGCCCAGTATAATGAGAACCAAGACTTGGCTCACATAATGTATATTGAGTTGACTCTTTGTGGTAGTACTGGTGAAGGACTCTTCACTCAGAGCAACCTTCCATTTTCCTTGGAGTAAACTTAATTGCCTCTTTGTTTCCCCATAAATACAGTATAATATTTGTAATAATATTACCTTGTATTCCTTAGGTGCTGTATTACACTTGTGGGTTTAGTGATTCCCGATGATGATAATGTATAGAGGTGAACTTATATTGACATGGATAGTTCTTTAATAACTCATTATAAAACCTTACACAATAACAAGAAAGTGTTAGCGAAACACACTTCATTGTCCTTCAAAGAGTGGAACCTTGATGCTGGTGAAGGGCTCTTGATCCAAAGAATAAGAGTTGCTCTTCTTTTTCATTGATCTGATCTGTTTGTCACTTACCCAGGATTATAATACTTTATTAACAAATACAGCCTCTCCTCACTTAGTGACGTACTCGTTTACCAATGACTTGGACTTAGGATGGGCTCTCTGACCATTATGCATACCTAAATAATGTATATTAGAGCTGATTTCCTCTATTCTGTTTATTACAATATACAGTCACTATTGTATAAACATTTAAAAAATACCAGAAATGTTATAAATTGTGCAAAGGTGACCCTAAAACAATATCAAAGATGCTGAGGTCAGTGATCAAGAGAGATCATTCTGTCCTAAGGTGTCTGGGGATTAGCGTGGGGGTGTTACTGAGCACCATGGCTTGAAGAAGTAGGTTCTTCTTCAGGAGGAAAATAGGAGGCTGAAACTTCACGTAGATGGGTTTGGGAGTGAGTGAGAAATGGTTGGATCTAGTAAGGAGGGAAAGGTTACCACCAGTGAGTTGGAGAGTGGCAGCCACTTTAAATGGCCAGTGATTCACAATTCGGGAAGAAGCATCAAGATAAGGAAGGCTAATAAAGAAGATTTGAAGGTAGGAAATCGATTCTCTGTTCTCCAGAACGAGTGTACTTCAGTGGTTAGTGAGGTTGAAGGTACAACTGACTCCCCTCCTATTCAAGGTAAGAACATTCTGGTTGTGAGAGACTCCCAGGTAAGATATATGGACTGTACTTTTTGTAACAGAGATAGGAAGGTGAGACAGTGTGTGTTTCCCAGGAGCTGGTGTTGGTGACGTAGTCAACAGGTTGGATAATAATATGTCAGGTAATGGGAACAAGCCCATTATCTGTCTTAGTTCTGGTGAAAATGACATTGGGAAGGGCAGGAGACAGGAGCTGCTGGATAAGTACAAGTCTGCCATAGATGTAGTCAGGTCTTAAGGGAGGGGTCCCAATCATATGTAGCATTTTGCCTAGAATGGGAGTAGACAATGAATGGATGTCTAGGGCAATTGTTATAAATTGCTGGCTAGACAGGTACTGCAACGAACTTGCAATCCCATTCATTGATAACTGGGACAAATTCTATAGGAAACGTGATATGTATGCAAGGGATGGGGTACATCTCTCTGGGGCTGGAGTGGTTGCATTAGCCATCTCAATTGAGGGGGCCATTGCTGATTTGTCTAGGACTTTAAACTGATAGATTATAGGGGTATGGGTGTGTGTGGGAAACAATCAGGCTGCAGTACTTGAGTTGATAACAGCAGATATTGCCAGGATATCTCAGGGATATGTTTAAAAGACAATATTCAAAATAAAGTTGCTAGTAAAGGCAAAGCAATTGATCAACAAACAGACAGTAGAGGGCAGCGAGTGACTGGCTCCCTTAAGGTTTATTATACTAATAGTAGGAGTCTAAGAAATAAGATAGTTGAGTTAAGATTACTTGCAAGTGCAGGTCTTTCTTTCTTTCAACACGTCGGCCGTTTCCCACCGAAGCGGGGTGGCCCAAAATGAAAAACGAAAGTTTTCCCTTTTACATTTAGTAATATATACAGGAGAAGGGGTTACTAGCCCCTTGCTCCCGGCATTTTAGTCGCCTCTTACGACACGCATGGCTTACGGAGGAAGAATTCTGTTCCACTTCCCCATGGAGAGCAAGTGCAGGTAATATAGATATTATTGCTATAACGGAGACCTGGTTCAACCTGAAAGATAGAGAAATGCCTTCTGAATGCAATATACAGGGCTATAAACTATTACACACTGATAGGGTCAACAGGAAGGGTGGTGGAGTGGTGATGTATGTCAGAGATAATTTAAATTGTTGTATTAGACAAGATATGAGATTAGAAACATCGGACACAGAATCTGTTTGGCTACAGTTTCTCAAGGGTTATGAAAAATTAATTTTCGGTGTGATTTATAGTCCCCCAAACCTTGATAGGGAGTGCAGTAAGCTGCTATGGGACGAAATTCATAAGGCATCTAGATATGAAAATGTTGTGTTACTGGGAGATTTTAACTTTATACTAATTGATTGGAACAATGTGACAGGAAATCTTGAGTCTAGTGACTTTCTTGATATGGTCCAGGATTGCTTTTTAAAACAGTTTGTGACAGAACCAACTAGAGGAAACAACCTGCTTGACTTGGTTCTGCAACAAAGAATCGCTAATTAATACAGTGGACCCCTGGTTTACGTTAGGCTCCAAACTCGAACAGTTATGTAAGTGTATTTTTGTAAGTGCTTTTGTAAGTGTATTTTTGGGGGTCTAAAATTACTAATCTAATTTACATTATTCTTTATGGGAACAAATTCGTTTGATAACGGTACTTAAACAGCATTCTGGAACGAATTAATAACGTAAACCGGGGGTCCACTGTAATCTTGAGGTTAATGATGAGCTTGGGGAAAGCGATCACAAATCATTTAGTTTCAATATATCATGGAATTACCCAAATAACTGCAATCAAGTCTCTGTCCCAGACTTCCGCTTGGCTGATTTCATGGGACTAAGAAATTACATGGGTGGGCTGAATTGGAATGACCTGACTATGGGTCAGGTTGGTGGTGATGGTTGCCAACATGACGTTTTTCAGAGCATAGTTCTTGGTGCCTAGACAACTTATGTTCCAAATAAGGAAATTAGATCTAACAAAAATGATCCCTAATGGATAAACAATAGATTAAAACATCTCATTGGTCAAGAGAGAGGCATATATAGGCGTATCAAAAGAGGGCATGGGCAGTTAATAAATCAATATATTCAATTAAAGAGAGAAATAAAAAAGGAATAAGAAAAGCAAAAAGGATTTATGAGGCTAAGATCGCAAGGGATTCGAAGTCTAACCCGAAAAGGTTCTTTCGGGTATAGAGAAGTAAGATTAGGGACAAGATAGGCCCACTTAAAAGTAACTCAGGTCATATCACTGACAGTGATAAGGAAATTTTCAACATTTACTTCCTCTCAGTTTTTACACAGGAAGATACTAGTGAAATAATAGAAATAATAAATTATGTAGAACAGGACGATAATAAACTATGCACGATTGGAGTAACTAGTGACATGGTCCTCAGACAAATAGAGAAATTAAACGTAACAAATCCCCAGGCCCAGATGAACTGTTTGCAAGGGTTTTAAAGGAATGTAAAGAGAAACATAGCAAACCTTTGGCTAATCTTTTCAACATATCACTACAAACTGGAATAGTGCCAGACAAGTGGAAAATGGCAAATGTACTGCTTATTTACAAAGCAGGAGACATGTTCTTAGCTTCAAACTATAGACCAATAAGCCGTACCTCCATACTGGGAAAATTTATGGAATCAATAATTGCCGAGGCAATTCGTAGCCATCTTGAAAGGCATAAATTGAATGAATCTCAACACGGTTTTACAAAGGGCGTTCCTGCCTTATGAATTTACTAACTTTTTTCATTAAGATATTTGAGGAGGTAGATCATGGTAATGAATATGATATTGTGTATATGGACTTCAGTAAGGCTTTCTATAGAGTTCTACATCAGAGGCTATTGAGGAAACTTAGGCACACGGAATAGGAGGAAAATTTTTTCCTGGGTAGAGGCCTAGTTGACAAATAGGCAGCAGAGTTGGTATAAATGGGGAGAAGTGAGAGTGGGGGCACATGACAAGCGGTGTTCCACAGGGGTCAGTGTTGGGATCTTTGTTGTTCACAATTTACATAAACGACATGGATGAGGGAAACCAGTTAATTGATTTAGTTTGACTTGAGTCCTGGAAATGGGAAGTACAATGCCTGCACTTTAAAGGAGGGGTCTGGGATAGTGACAGCTGGGAGGGACTATTCTCAGCTGTTGTATCTGAGCGCCTCTGCAAAGACAGTGATTATGTATGAGTGTGGTGAAAGTGTTGAATGATGATGAAAGTATTTTCTTTTTGGGGATTTTCTTTCTTTTTGGGTCACCCTGCCTTGGTGGGAGACGGCCGACTTGTTGAAAAAAAAAAAAATAAGCAAATTTGCTGATGACACCAAAATAGGTCGTCCAATTCATTCTAATGAGGACATTAGAGCACTCCCCAGAAGATTTGAGTGACTGATGCAGAAGCAGTTTAATATAGACAAATGCAAAGTTCTAAATGTTGGACAGGAAAATAACCATGCCACATATAAACTAAATAATGTAGATCTTAATATTACTGATTGTGAAAAGGATTTAGGAGTTCTGGTTAGCTGTAATCTGAAACCAAGACAACAGTGCATAGGTGTTCGCAGTAAAGTGAACAGAATCTTGGCTTCATATCAAGAAGCATAAATAAGAAATCCTCCAGTTGTTCAACTCTATATATCTTTGGTTAGGCCTCACTTAGATTATGCTGCGCAGTTCTGGTCACCGTATTACAGAATGAATATAAATGCACTAGAAAACATACAAAGGAGGATGACAAAGTTGACCCCATGTATCAGAAATCTTCCCTATGAGGATAGACTTAGGGCCCTGAATCTGCACACTCTAGAAAGGAGTAGAATCAGGGGGATATGATTGAGGTGTATAAATGGAAAACAGGAATAAATAAAAGGGATGTTATTTATGGGATGCGAATAGCATGCTTAAAATATCTAGCTAAGACAGGACTCGCAGCAATGGTTTCAAGTTGGAAAAATCAGATTCAGGAAGGATATAGGAAAGCACTGATTTAGTAATAGAGTTGTGGATGAGTGGAACAAACTCCTGAGTACCATCATAAAGCTAAAACATTGTGTAGTTTTAAAAATAGGTTAGATAAATACATAAGTGGGTGTGGGTGGGTGTGAGTTGGACCTGACTAGCTTGTGCTAGTAGGTCTGATGCTATGCTCCTTAAGTGGATGTGACCTAGACCTAACTAGGTTGGGTCAGTGGCATAAACTGGTAGGCGACTTGGACCTGCCTCGCATGGGCCAGTAGGCCTGCTGCAGTGTTCCTTCTTTCTTATGTTCTTAAACCTACTACCATTATAGTATGCTCCTCACTTAGCGATGAATTCGTTTACTGATCTGGTCTTAGGAACGTAACTCTGTCGTTAAGTGAGGAGAGGCTATAGTCAATTTTTCATTAATTTTTTCAGTCTGTGTTTTATCACTTGCATTGTGTGTGTTTTCTAGACTTTTTTAACCCTTTGAGGGTGGGTCCTATAGTACTACGGCTTTGAAGCTCGGGCCGGTCCCATAGTTCTACGCTATGAGCAGTAAATTTGGGCCTAGCTATGAGAAAATGGGTCTGTGTGGTAAGTGTTCACCATATAAAAAATTCCTGCAGCAAGCAGTGCATAATGGGAAAAATCTGGGACCATATTTTTGGTTTAAAACAGGGACTTTGAAGTGCATTTTGTATGATTTTTATTGTTGTATTCTTGGTTTCTTGGTCTCCTATAATAGAATGGGAGATATGTTACAGAAATAGAGATGATTTTGATTGGTGTCAGGAATGAAAATAGCTTCAAATTGAGCTTAAATTAGTGGAAATGTTCAATTTTTGCCAATACGTATTCCAGAGTACACAAATTGCGTCACTCGTCAGTACACATCCAGCTGATTTGTCTCATACATGTCCACAAATGCACTAACATTATTTATATATTTTTTACAATAATGCAGTAGAGTGCATAACAGTAAATCCTTTATTTTTTGGGTGAATAAAAGATAAAAAATGGAAAGCAAGTGTAATATAGGGGAGGCCTGAGAACATGACTAATGAACAGTGGAAACGTTTAGTGCCAGAAATGTCTACATTGTTTATTCTGGACCCTGTTTTGAAATTGGCAGTTTTTAATTTTGTGTGAAATTGGCCAAAATTTTAAATTTCTGATCACTTTATTAGGTAGTTAAGTAAATGGGCAGTTTCTTGTACTCATTTGATAGAAGGAATACTAGCAAAATAGCTAGTATTCGTTCCCTCAAATGGAACAATGGAATTGTCCAAAAATAGGGCTCAGTGTGGGCGAAATCGCCAGTGCATAAATATCACTGACCGCTTTGTGAGACGTAATTCTGTAAGTTTTCATCAAAAATCGTACTGTTTCATTCCTTTGGAAAAAGATTCTCTGTCATATCACGAGAATTTTTTTTTTTTTTCTCCGACCCTGAGAGCAAGTTTCAGCTCGGGGTTTGACCCTCAAAATAATAATATTCCCAGTTTGTGTTCACTTTTTTAAAAAAAAATCTTTTGAAATGGTAGCCACTCTTAAGTAGACACCAAAAGTAAGAAATCTGATGAAAAATGTACGAATTACACAATCACAGAGTTAGCTGTGTGCTCAGTTTACATGTTGGTGATTTTGATGACTAAGTCTTGATTTGAAGTCAACCATTGCTCCATTTGACCAAATTTTTAGCTATTTTGCTAAAATGTTCTATAAATTGAGCATAGGAAACCACCAGTTCAACTTTTACAAATACATACCCTATAAAGTGCACAGAAGTTAGTAATTTGGCCAATTTTACCAAATTTAATAATGTACAGTGGTACCCTGAGTTTGTCTGCTCCCAACTTGAACACTTATGTAAGTGTATTTTGTAAGTGCTTTTTTAAGTGTATTTTTTGGGGGTCAGATATGGACTAATCTAATTTACATTATTCCTTATGGGAACAAATTCGTTCGGTAATGGCACTCGAACAGTCTTCTGGAACAAATTTTGTTCGAAACTCAGGGGACCACTGTACCAGTTTAAAAACAGAGGGCAAAACTAACAATGTAGATATTGCTGGAACTAAAACATTTTCATTTTGAATTCATAATCATGCAAAAATATAACATTTACTCTTATTTTCTGGAAAATAAAATGTAACCGGGTGTGATTGGTCCTGAATTAGACCTGTTAAAAAGTCATAAAACACACCAGGGAAGTGTAAGGGCACTTTGCCTGTCCTCAGGAAAATTGGCAAAAATCTAATATTTTGCTACTTTGGGCCTGATTTCAAGCTACTTCAGGTCCTGAAACCAACCAAAATCATCTCTATTTCAGTAGTATGTTTTCTATTCTCAAATGATGCCCAATAACAGACAATAAAACAATAAAAACTATCCTAGAAAACACCAAATTTGCTATTTTAAACCAATCACAAGGTCAGAATTTTGTTTTCCCATCATGCTATGCATGGGGCAGGATTTTTTTTAAATTTACACTCATTGTGCAGGCCCATTCTCTCATATCTATGCTAAAATTTACTGCTCACAGCTTATCCGAGTGAGGTGAACTCATGACATAGATCAATGTGAGGGACCCTTGGCCTCAATAACTTAGTTCTATGTGATGGCTACTCAGAGGGTTAATTCATTTTGAACGGCCGGTTTTTATTTATTTAGTATAAGTGTACATAAGTAGTCGTATAAGGTATGTTGATTTCGATGATCTATGGCTATATTTAAAAAAAAAGTCTTGCAGAATACTCTGTGGTTTATAGGTGTCCTCCTTTTGGTCTTTTTGTCTTGCTGGGAGATGACCGTTGTCTTAACAAAACTATCTACACACCAATTACTTGAATGTGCTCATTATAGATGTAAAATATTCACTATGCTGAAAGGACAAACCTATAGAATGAAGGTAAACCTAATGCTATAAATAAGTTTATAAGTAACACAAAAGGCACAATACCGTGACTGGAACAATACACACAACCCGCACATATAAAAAGAGAGGAGCTTACGATGACGTTTCGGTCCGACTTTGACCATTTAAAGTCACACTAACACACAGGACAGGAAGAAGGGTATTTATAGGCAGGCAGACAGGGAGGGCACAAGAAAGTGGTGGAGGGGTAATAATGGAGGTAGTAGTGGTAGTAGTAGTGGAGTCAGTCATATTCTAGGGAAAGGAGCACTGTAATGAAGCTGGCGGCCTGCATAGGAAGGACAAGAACACAGATGGGGCAAAAAATGAAAATAAAATAAAATAAAGAAGGACAAATACAAGGCAAAAGAAAAGAAGAAAACAGGAGAGAAAGGAGAAGGGGGAAAGAGATAGAAGGGGAAGGAATCAGGTTAAGTCACGGGTGTTCTGAAGTTTGGAGCATTTAACAATGTAATGGGAGAGGAAAGCATCTACAGAGACAAAGCCAGGGCTAAGATTCATACAGGGAAAGTTGTGTATAAGGAAGGATTCAACCAGACGGCGATTGTGAAAGTTGGACGTAGGGGTAGACAGTTTTAGCAGAAGACCAATCAATAGGATGACTGTGATCTCTGACATGACAGAAAAGAGCATTATTAATGTCGGCAAAGCCTAACACTATTTTGTGCTCCCTAAGTCTGTCAGAAAGAGATCGGCCAGTTTTTCCAAAGTACTGAAGAGGACAGGAAGAGCAAGAAATGAGTAGACACCAGGAGAATCTATGAGGGAGGGGGGGTATGAACTAGATTAGTGCGAAGAGTGTTAGTCTGGCGAAAGGTAAGTTTGATGTCTAAGGAAAGGAGAGAGTTGTTGAGATTAGAGACCAGAGATGTAGGGAAAGGGAGAGGACAGGAGGTTCCCAGGAGTAGAGGGTTTAGGAGAAGAAAGTCCGTTTGGCACGAGAGAAAGCAGAGTCAATGAAATGGGAAGGGTAGCCAAAAATGAATTATGAAAAGTGGAAATTTCTGCTTCAGGAACTGAGGATCACAAATGCGGAGAGCACGGAGAAAAGGGAGATAAGAACACTTTTCTTGACAGAGGAGGCATGATAAGAAAAGTAGTGAATGTACATGCCACTGTGCATAGGCTTGCGGTACACGGAAAAGGCAAAACCTGTAACTGAGCGGTGGACATGAACATCAAGGAAAGGAAGCAAAGCATTAGATTCCCAATCAGCTTTAAACTGATAAAATATTTCATTATACTAATTGAGTTTGTATCTGTAGAGTTTACTATGGGAGTTTACTCCAGTCAGAGCTTCTCTTACTGGACTGTTATCTTAATGGCTGATTGTAACCCATGATAACAATACATACAGTATTAAGTGTAACCATTTGTGGCACTTCCATCAGAAGTGTTGAGCTTTCTTTTCCCTCATGCCTTGAAATACAGTAGTTTAAGGCACGGTGTGTTCAAGTGATCCAGGGCTTCAGTTCTTTGCCTCACCTTGTCTCACCACACTCATTGGCTGCAGTGTATCTTCAGCATACACAAAAAAGCGGGCTTTGCCAGGTCTCAAAACCAATCTGGTGCTCAAAACCACGAACTTAAGACTTCCCTTCACCTTCTTCGGTTAAGGAATTTCTGCTCTCCTGCTGGGAGTTGTCTTCTTCTTGAAGGCTATTTTCTTCTGTTTAATAAGGATTTGTAACATTACTGGCAATGTTGTTTACTGAATTAATAACTAAATTGTATGTAATGATACTGCAGTTTGTCTTGTGGCCATCATCAGTTTATTAATATGGGTTGTGGCAAACTGTACTGGCTTGTCTACTTGTTGGTTACACCAGTCTCTCCCATGTTTCATCTCTTGGAAGGCGTGAGAACTGCCAGAGCTTGCTTACACCCCAAAATAGATTGTCTTGTCATGTTTAACACAGGACTCACCATTATTATCTTCAGTCTCTCCTTCAACTCCCTGATGTGCTTACTCTATCTTCCTCTCTTAAGTCTCACCTTTAATGCACTTACCATAGTTCATATATTTTTAAAACTAATTTGCTACAGTAACTTGAATTTCTCTCTCTGCTTGTGTAATCAATTTTAGTAGTACAGTGGACTCGGGTAATGAGCACCCCGGAAATCGTACAATTATGTAAGTATAATATTGTAAGTGCTTTTGTAAGTGTATTTTGGGGTCTGAAATGGATTAACCTATTGACATTATTTTTTAAAGGGGAGTAAATTCATTGGTAATGGCACTGGCAGGCTTCTGGAATGAATTTTGCGTTACTCGGGGTCCACTGTACTTCTAATGTTGGTGTTGTCTGTTGTGCAGTGATGAAAGATTTCCTTGTTCTCTTCCTCTTGTGTTTTTAGCACTCTACATAAACATAATCCTGGACTTGTTTGATTGGCATTAGTCAAGTGAGTGTAGGAAATAATTTTTCAATCACAGTAGAAGTTAAGTGGACCCTTGGTTTTCGTTGAAAATTCTTTCAGAATGCTGTTTGAGTGCCATTACCGACGAATTTGTTCCCATAAGGACAAATGTAAATTAGATTAGTCATTTCAGACCCCTAAAATACACTTACAAAAGCACTTGCGAAAATACACTTACATAATTGTTCTAGTTTGGAGGTGAACGAAAACCGAGGGTCCACTGTAATACTGTAGGTTTTTGACAAAGATCTACTACAGTTTCACTGGAAGGGTAAAATTCCTTCCGACAAGATCATATTAAAATGGTTAATAGGAAGTAGTGTGTTGAAAGAAGTTTTGTGGGTGAGGAAGAGTAGGAAAGGACATGACAGAAAACCAGAGAAGAATCAATGGATGTGAGAATATCTCGTACCATGGCACCAGCCAGGGTCTGAGAGACTTACATCCATTGATTCTTCTCTGGTTTCCTCTCATGTCCTTTCCTCTCTTCTCACCCAAAACTCTCTTCAACACTACTTCCTTAACCATTTTAATATGTCTTGTCAGAAAATTTCCCTTCCAGTGAAAGACTAGTAGTTCTTTGCCAAGAACCAGATTCATAGGAGCATGACCTGTGCCATTGACCCATAGAGCTTTCCAGCTGTATTTGTAAATATAGCTTGCACATATGGTTAACAAACAGTGTGACACTTCTTGGAGATCAGGAATTGTTTGTCCTCCCATCAGTTTGGTCTTGATATATACATTGACAATACCTTTGCTGAAAGTCAGTTTATTATGGATATCCTTTTTGACTTGAGAAAGTTGATGTGGCCTACAAAGTTTACTGCCACTTTTTCTTAGTCATTTGATAGACTCTTGTATTCAGGCCAATGAAAGACTTTCTGTGACCTTGAAGCTGATGGCATATGAGGAGAACATAAACTTGGCACTATCTTGTTCCAAATAACCACCAATTCTCCCTCATGGGATTTTGTCTCCTTTATTGACTACACTTTCAGGTGGACCACATGACATGGATTTCTTCTTTAGTCTCTTTGTTAAATTGCTGAATATCACAAGTAGGGGTGTACCAAAGTATATTGGTATTGGCTTATAATTAAGGAACAATTGACTGATGTTGATGGTATTGGCACTGGCTTAAAATTGATGTCATTAAAGTTTTTTGGTGTTGTAGCATCTCTAGTCAGATGCACCACATAGGCTTCCTACAAGCCACTAGTATTGACTGAGTTTACTTGTACCCAGTAATTTGCTACATTTTTTCCTGTGGGACTGATAGGTGAGCTCTTTGTCTTCATTCAGTTTATTCGTGTCTAGATTACACCTAGTATAGTACCAGGTCTGTGTTGGCTTCTGTGGGTGTTTCAGCACTTGATGTTATCCATCATCAGGCATTGTTTGTGTTGCATGGATTGAATCTCTGAATATATACCTGCCTTGAGGGCAGAATTCTGACAGCATTTTACTCTGCTGGGTCATGTATCCAAAATGTGTTTGATGACTTACATAATTAGTGCCTAATCATTGCATATAGCCTACTGTTCTTATATGGTTTCTCAGTTCTGGCTTGACACAGTAAAATTCCTAGGGCTTCTCTTAATTTATCATGGAAATACCACATAGCTTCTCTTAAAGCTAAGTGTCTTAATTAGAGTAAATTTGATCTAGGTTTTGTCTTAATTTCAGGAAGCTGACACATTCATCTTGTACTTGTTTTAGATTTTGTTTCTTTCTTTCTTGAGGACTTTAAGTCATCCTCTGTCAAGAGTCTTTGTACAGTTGAAGACTTGCCTTTATGGTTTTGCCGCAGTACACAGTCTTGATATCCCTCAGTTTTATGACTGACAATCCTCGGCCTGTGAGATTCTTGCAGATGTTAGCAAATTCAGTAGTTCCATCATCATTGCTAATTATTTCTTCATTCCTTGTTTAATTAATTGGCTTTGTTTCTCTTCCTTTATTCACATGTTCATATACGTATTGTATATATGTACAGTAGACCCCCGAGTAACGGTCTTAATCCGTTCCAGGAGCTAGACCTCAACACGAAAAATTCGAAACTCAAAACCTTATTTCCCATAAGAAATAATGTAAATACAATAAATCCGTTCCAGATATCCAAAAATATTCACAAAAAATTAATTTTGCAAAGATTAACTATACTTTTACATTCACAAAACAATTATAAATACTATATATAAAGTAGAATAATATTAAATTTATAATTAAACATTTAAAATAACATTTACTTAACTTTATTGAAGAGAGTTACTGGCATCTGGAAGATAGGGAGGAGGACAGGGGGAGGTGTTAGTGTTTGGAAGGGGAATCCCCCACCAAAAGGACTTCAGGTAACAAGTCCCTCTCTGGGGTTACTTCCCTTCTTTGTCTTTTAATCCTACTAGGACCAGCTTGAGAGTCACTAGAACCCTGTCACAGAAAATAACTGTCTAGAGTCCTCTGTTTCTGGTGCCTGTTTAACATTTTCCTGAAGTGCAAACATGGCTCTGTCACTGAACTGGTTGCACAGATGGCTCATTTCAGCTTTATCAGGGTGGTGTTTTTCAACAAATGTCTGCAACTCATTCCACTTTGTACACATGTCCTTAAGCACTGAAGAAGGCACCTCCTTCACTCCCTCTTCCTCCTCCTGTGAATCAATAACCTCAACTCTGGTCTGATGCTGTTCCAGTTCCAGCTGTTGCAGCTCTTCAGTTGTTAGCTCTACCCTGTGGTCCTCCACCAACTCTTCCACATCCTCACCACTCAACTCCAACCCCAGGCTGTTCCCCAATGCCACAATATCTTCCACAACAGGCACAGGGTTAGCCTCAAATCCTTCAAAATCCCTCTTTTCAACACAATTCGGCCACAGTGGTCTCCAAGCAGAGTTCAAAGTTCTGGAAGTCACTCCCTCCCAAGCCTTACCTATAAGGCTTATGCAATGCATGATATTGAAGTGATCTTTCCAGAACTCTCTTAGGGTCAATTCAGAGACTGAGGTTATGTCAAAGCACCTTTGAAACATTGCTTTGGTGTACAGTTTCTTGAAGTTTGCAATGACCTTCTGGTCCATGGGCTGGATGAGAGGAGTGGTGTTAGGAGGCAAGAACTTCACTGTGATGAAACTGAACTCATTAGACAAATAGTCTTCCAAGTTGTGAGGATGAGCAGGAACATTGTCCAGTACCAGGAGGCACTTGAGTCCCAATTTCTTTTCCAGGAGGTATTTCTTCACACTATGGCCAAACACTCCAGTCAACCATTCCACGAAAATGTCCTTATTGACCCATGCCTTGGTGTTAGCCTTCCAATGCACACACAAATTATTCTGGTTAACATTGTGTTTCTTGAAGGCTCTGGGATTTTCTGCGTGATACACCAGTAAAGGCTTCACTTTACAATCACCACTGGCATTAGCACACAACATGAGAGTTAGCCTGTCTTTCATAGGCTTGTGTCCTGGCAGTGCCTTTTCCTCCTGAGTAATGAAGGTCCTCTTTGGCATTTTCTTCCAAAACAGGCCTGTTTCATCACAATTAAACACTTGTTGGGGGAGGAATTCTTCAGCCTCTACATACCCCTTAAAATTCACTCACAAACTTTTCAGCTTCACGTTTGTCTGAGCTGGCTGCCTCACCATGCCTCACAACACTGTGTATGCCACTACGTTTCTTAAACCTCTCAAACCAGCCTCTGCTGGCTTTAAAATCACTCGCATCACCACTGGTTCCAGGCATTGTCTTGACAAGATCTGTGTGCAACTGCCTTGCCTTTTCACAAATTATCGCCGTGGAAATACTATCACCCGCTATCTGTTTTTCATTGATCCACACAACCAACAACTTCTCAACCTCATCCACTGTTTTCGATCTATTTTTCGTTAACATATCAACCCCTTTTGCAACATCAGCTTCCTTGATTTCTTTTCTCATTGCCAGGATAGAGGTGATAGTAGATTGGTTTTTGTTGTACATCCTGGCAAGCTCACTCACACGTACGCCACTCTCATATTTTTCTACAATCTCTCTTCAGTTCGATGGTGTTCCTCACTCTCTTTACCACAGGGGTGCCACTAGGAAGCTTCTTTGGACCCATGGTGACTTATTTCACAGTGACAATCACTAAACCACCACTAAACACAACAAATGTATTGTGAATGTTTGAAAGAGCGCGCTGGGTATTGTTCACTCACGTGTAAACAACGCTAGACTGGCGTCCTGCGCAGGCAGGCGGACAGGTCTGGTACGGAATGCTACACGAGAAAAATATTGACCGAAAAAGGCAACCTTTACACAAAGAAACCGTTATTCGGACAGACCGTTAGTCGGGGGTCCACTGTACTAGTAATCCTTTTATAAAGTGTCATCACTGTGCGAATTCATGTAAATGTGATTGAAAAAGTGCATCCAAAATTTCTAAGCTCATTTAAAAGCCATGTTAATACTCGCCATAAATCTAAAAAAATGGTTAGCACCATCCTTAAATGTTCTTAACCCTTTGAGGATCCAATCTGTAGATCTATGCTTTGTCCACAGGGTCCAAGCCGTAGTTCTGCGCCATGAGCTCAGCTCACGTAAATAAGCTGTGAGCGGTAAATTTGGGCCTAAGTATCAGAGAATGGGTCTTTGTGGTAAGTGTGTACCATATAAAACAAATCCTGCAGCATGCAGTGCATGAGAAAAAAAATCTGTGACCATGTTTTTGGATTAAAACACCGACTTGTGGTGTATTTTCGTATGGCTTTTACAGTTGTATTCGTGATTTCTCGGTGTCATTTGATAGAATGGAAGATATAGTGCATTACAAAAATAGAGATGATTTTGATTGGTTTTAGTACTGCAAATAGCTTGAAATTGAGCACAAAGTATTACTCTTGTTTTTTCCTGTATGTGTGTGCTTAAAAGAATTAAGTTATGTTCCATTGTTGACCTTCCTATCTCCTGCTGTGTTTTATTACAGTCACTTGAACCTTTTCCTAATGAGACATTTAATGAGTGCATGCTTCATGTGCATGTTAATATACCTTATTTTCAGCTTTCTGTCTGCACTCCACTACATTATACTGTGGCATGCATCTATTTGGGCAAGTGGTACATGGGTCTGTTCTTTGTATCTCTCTTTCTTGCCTGTTGTCTAGTCCTGATTTCGAGTTTCTGATTTCTTCCTTACCTCCGCCACTCCTTTTGTTGGATGATTTTAATTCTAATAATTTCCTTGGGGAGGGTCTCACTGTGACTTGTGGAAACCAGTTGGAAGCTCTTCTTTTTACTTCTGTGTTTTAAATGCTACCATCACACTCGTACTCTTTCTTGTATAGATCTTTCTATTTGATCTTCTTCTATAGCATAAGACTTTGGTCTGTTGTCCCTGATCTATAAGACAGCAATCATTTCCCTGATCTTCTCATTTATATGCCCTATCCTCTCATTACTCCTATCTGCAGTTTGAATGGGAGATTTTTACATCCTATGCTTTAACGGCAGCCTTGATTGCAATTCCCCAAGCCTTGGGTAGACATTCTCAGAAATGTGGACCCTAGTGGTCTCCTGCTTGTACAATGTGATTGAAATGTGCTGCATGGAATCACTACATTACAATAGAACTACAGATTGACTCTAGAGTTTAAGCAACTGAAGGCAGTTGCCCATTAGAGAAGCAAGATGTACTTGTTGGCAAAAATGTTTCTACTGTCACTTCCACCACTACTGTTTACCTGGAGAGAGTTCCAGGGGTCAATGCCCCTGTGACCCGGTCTGTGAGAACATTTTGGAAAAAAGTACAGAAGTTGAGTGGCATATACTCTCCGGACCCAGCTTCTGTTTGTATGGTTGCTGGTGTCAGTATTGCAAACCCTGCTAAGTTTGCAACACAAATTGGGTAACATTTGTGTATCTCAAGAGCTCCATCTTTTTCCCCTTTGTTTCTTTCCTCCAGAATTACAAGGGATTCAACACCTTTTAAATTTTCCTTCTTGCAATTAGGAAACTTATAATGTGCCTTTCAAGCTGCGCAAGCTTGAGTTAACACACTCCACTTTCCGTCTGTCTGCAGTTGAACCTGATGGCATTCATATCTATGCTTCATCACTTCTTACAGCACTCGTCATTGTTTAGGTGATGGTAAATAGGAGGGGCATCTTTCATGCTTGGTAGATGGAGGATAGAGCCTCCATGTCTTATGCTGAATGACCCACAGGAGTTTACTGCTTAACATGAATTATTATATTATCGTCGTCCTCTAACGGTTCTTCAAACTTGTTTGGTTCCAAGGGGTTCCCCCTCTTCAATGGAAAATCACTGCTGTTCTACCTTTTCATAAGCCAGGTTCTTCGGGCCATAATGCCTCTCGTTATAAATCCATTACTCTTACTAGTGCAATATGTAAGTCATTAGAACACCTGGTAAACAAATGTTTGGTGTGGTATTTCGAAATTTTTAATAATCTCTCTCCCCTTCAATTTGGATTTTGTAGAGGCTGATCCACTCTGTCACCTACTCCACTTAGATACCTATGTCTATAATGCCTTTGCTAATAAACACTCGATTATTGCTGTCTTTTTTTGATCTTGAAAAAGTATGTGACACTTTCTGGCATTATAACATCTTGGCCCAAGATCATTCCTTAGATCTTTGGGGCAATCTGCCACTTTCCCTTAAGAATTTCTTGTCAGAAAGAAATTTTTGTGTCTGGGCAAATAATACATTTATCCCTGACTTTCTCCAGGCTGAAGGTGTCTCTCAGGTTGTGTTCTTATCAAGCAGAAAAAGAATGGTGCTATTAACCCTTTGACTGTTTCGGATGTACAGTGGACCCCGAGTTTCGTAAAAACTTCACTCCTGAAGTCTGCTCAAGTGCCATTACCGAACAATTTACTCCCTTAAGGAAAAATTTCACGTAGGTTAGTCTATTTCAGACCCCCAAAATACACTTCCACAAAAACTTACAAAATTATACTTACATAATTGCACGATTTCCGGGGTATTCGTTAACCGAGGGTCCACTGTATATACGTCTAACGAGCTAATGTTTCGGACGTATTTATACGCCTAAATTCTAGTGGCCTCAAATCAAGCAGGAGAAAGCTGGTAGGCCCACATGTGAGAGAATGGGTCTGTGTGGTCAGTGTGCGCAGTATAAAAAAAATCCTGCAGCAATCAGTACATAATGAGAAAAAAATGACCGTGTTTTGGATTAAAAGCCGAATTTGAGGTGTATTTTTGTATAGTATTTATGGTTGTATTCTCATTTTCATGGTCTCATTTGATAGAATGGAAAACATATTATAGGAATAGAGATGATTTTGATTAGTTTCATGATGTAAACGATCTTGAAATTGAGCTCAAAGTAGCGAAAATGTTTGATTTTTGCCAATGTTCAAAAGTAAACAAATCACACCATGCGTATAATACACATCAACTGGTGAGTCTAATATTCTTTTACAAGTGCACAGATATTATTTATAAAATTTTTACAATAATGGAAAAGAATCTTTCCTCCGTAAGCCATGCGTGTCGTATGAGGCGACTAAGAGGCCGGGAGCAATGGGCTAGTAACCCCTTCTCCTGTACAAATCTACTAAAAACGAGAAGAAGAAAAACTTTATAAAATTGGGTTGTCTGAAAGTGCGTGGATGTAGTGCGGATGATAAGAAAGAGATGATTGCCGATGTTATGAATGAAAAGAAGTTGGATGTCCTGGCCCTAAGCGAAACAAAGCTGAAGGGGGTAGGCGAGTTTCAGTGGGGAGAAATAAATGGGATTAAGTCAGGAGTATCTGAGAGAGTTAGAGCTAAGGAAGGGGTAGCAATAATGTTGAAGGATCAGTTATGGAAGGAAAAGAGGGAATATAAATGTGTAAATTCAAGGATTATGTGGATTAAAATAAGGGTCGGATGCGAAAAGTGGGTCATAATAAGCGTGTATGCACCTGGAGAAGAGAGGAGTGAGAGGGAGAGAGATTTTGGGAGATGTTAGCTAATGTATAGGAACTTTTGAACCAAATGAGAGAGTAATTGTGGTAGGGGACCTAAATGCTAAAGTGGGAGAAACATGCAGAGAGGGTGTAGTAGGTAAGTTTGGGGTGCCAGGTGTAAATGATAATGGGAGCCCTTTGATTGAACTTTGTATAGAAAGGGGTTTAGTTATAGGTAATACATATTTTAAGAAAAAGAGGAT
Organism: Cherax destructor; assembly: GCA_009830355.1. Classification (NCBI taxonomy): domain Eukaryota; kingdom Metazoa; phylum Arthropoda; class Malacostraca; order Decapoda; family Parastacidae; genus Cherax; species Cherax destructor. The sequence goes on from WNWK01000957.1 coordinate 179,943, forward strand.
AAATAAGTAGTATACAAGATATGATGTAGGGCGTAATGACAGTAGTTTGTTGGACTATGTATTGGTAGATAAAAGACTGTTGAGTAGACTTCAAGATGTACATGTTTATAGAGGGCTACAGATATATCAGATCACTTTTTAGTTATAGCTAAGTGGGAGTAAAAGGTAGATGGGATACAAGAAAATAGAATCAGTAAGTAAAAGAGAGGTGAAGGTTTATAAACTAAAAGAGGAGGCAGTTAGGGTAAGATATAAACAACTATTGGAGGATAGATGGGCTAGTGAGAGTGTAGGCAATGGGGTGAAAATGTATGGGGTAGATTTAAAAATGTAGTGTTAGAGTGTTCAGCAGAAGTTTGTGGTTATAGGCGAGTGGGTGCGGGAGGGAAGAGGAGCGATGGTGGAATGATGATGTAAAGAGAGTAGTAAGGGAGAAAAAGTTAGCATATGAGAGGTTTTACAAAGTAGAAGTGATGCAAGGAGGGAAGAGTATATGGAGAGAAAAAGAGAGGTTAAAAGAGTGGTGAAGCAATGTAAAAGAGGCAGATGAGAGAGTGGGTGAGATGTTATCAGCAAATTTTGTTGAAAATAAGAAAAAGTTTTGGAATGGATTAATAAGTTGAGGAAGCCTAGAGAACAAATGGATTTGACAGTTAAAAATAGGAGAGGAGAGTTATTAAATGGAGAGTTAGAGGTATCGGGAAGATGGAGAGAATATTTTGAGGATTTGTTAAATGTTGATGAAGACAGGAAGCTGTGATTTCGTGTGTAGGGCAAGGAGGAATAACATCTTGTAGGAGTGTGGAAGAGCCAGTTGTGGGTGTAGGGGAAGTTCGTGAGGCAGTGGGTAGAATGAAAGGGGTAAGGCAGCTGGGATTGACGGGATAAAGATAGAAATGTTAAAAGCAGGTGGGGATAAAATTTTGGAGTGGTTGGTGCTATTATTTAATAAATGTATGGAAGAGGTAAGGTACCTAGGATTGGCAGAGACGTGTATTGTTCCTTTGTATAAAGGCAAAGGGGACAAAAGAAGTGCAAAAATTATAGGGAATAAGTCTGTTGAGTGTACCTGGTAAAGTGTATGGTAGAGTTATTATTGAAAGAATTAAGAGTAAAACAGAAAGCAGGATAGCAGATGAACAAGGGGCTTTAGGAAAGGTAGGGGTGGTAGACCAAGTGTTTACAGTGAAACATATAGGTGAACAGTATTTGGATAAGGGTAAAGATGTTTTTGTGGCATTTATGGATTTGGAAAAGGCGTATGATAGGGTAGATAGGGGGCAATGTGGCAGATGTTGCAGGTGTATGGAATAGGAGGAAGGTTACTGAAAGCAGTGAAGAGTTTGTATGCGGATAGTGAGGCTCAGGTTAGAGTGTGTAGGAGGGAAGGGGACTATTTCCCAGTAAAAGTGGGCCTTAGACAAGGATGTGTGATGTCACCATGGTTGTTCAATATATTTATAGATGGGGTTGTAAGAGAAGTGAATGCGAGGTCTTGGCAAGAGGTGTTGGGCTAAAAGATAAAGAAGCAAATACAAAGTGGGAGTTGTCACAGTTGCTTTTTGCTGATGACACTGTGCTTTTGGGAGATTCTGAAGAGAAGCTGCAGAGGTTGGTGGATGAATTTGGTAGGGTGTGTAAAGAAGAAAATTGAAAGTGAATATAGGAAAGAGTAAGGTGATGAGGATAACAAAAGAATAGGTGACGAAAGATTGGATATCAGATTGGAGGGGGAGAGTATGGAGGAGGTGAATGTCGGCGGATGGGTCTATGAAGGATGAGGTGAATCATAGAATTGATGAGGGAAAAGGGTGAGTGGAGCACTTCGGAGTCTGTGGAGACAAAGAACCTTGTCCATGGAAGTAAAAGAGGGAATGTATGAGAGTATAGTTATACCAACGCTCTTATGGGTGTGAAGCATGGGATGAATGTGCAACGAGAGAAGGCTGGAGGCAGTGGAATGTCATGTCTGAGGTCAATGTGTGGTGTGAATATAATGCAGAGAATTCGGAGTTTGGAAATTAGGAGGAGGTGCGGGATTACCAAAACGATTGTCCAGAGAGCTGAGGAGGGGTTGTTGAGGTGGTTTGGACATGTAGAGGAATGGAACGAGACAGAGTGACTTCGAAGTGTATAAATCTGTAGTGGAGGAAGGCGGGGTAGGGGTCGGCCTAGGAAAGTTGGAGGGGGGTAAAGGAAGTTTTGTGTGCGAGGGCTTGGACTTCCAGCAAGCATGTGGAGCGTATTTGATAGGAGTGAATGGAGGCATATGGTTTTAATACTTGACGTGCTGTTGGAGTGTGAGCAAAGTAACATTTATGAAGGGATTCAGGAAACGGCAGGCCGGACTTGAGTTCTGGAGATGGGAAGTACAGTGCCGGCACTCTGAAGGAGGGGGGTTAATGTTGCAGCTTTATAACTGTAGGTAAAGCACCCTTCTGGCAAGACAGTGATGGAGTGAATGATGATGAAAGTCTTTTCGGGCCACCCTGCCTTGGTGGGAATCGGCCCATGTGTTAATAAAAAAAAATAAATGCAATAGTCTGCATAACAATAAATCATCTATTTTTGTGTGAATAAAAATCAAAATAGAAAGCAAGAGTAAAAGGGGACTAAAAGACGTGACTAATGAACAGATAACATCTTATTTTAGTGCTAGGATGTCTGCACTGTTTATTCTGGACCCGATTTTGAAATTGACATCTTTTTATTTTGCATGAAATTGGAAATTGCCATTTTCTGACCACTTTATTGGGTAGTGAAATCGGTAAATTGTTTTTTCTTGTACTCAATCGATAGAACAAATGGAGTTCTAAAAATAGCTATGAGTTTGGTCGACTGACCCAATGGAATTGGCGAAAATAGGGCTCAAAGTCGGCGAAATCGCTGATGCGTATATCACTGACATCGCTAACTTTGCGAGAGCGTAATCCGTAAGTTTTCAATCAAATTTCATGCTTTTGGTGTCATTACCACCGGAAAAAAATTCTCATCATTTC
>WNWK01000957.1:183041-268726 GCA_009830355.1 Cherax destructor
GGGAATATAATAGTAAATAAAAGAGTAAAACACTTTAGCACCAGAATTAGCACCTTAAGTAAAAGGAATTATTGGATGAAAGGCAGTACTAGGTATTGATTTGCTGGGAACTATTTCAAGAGAATATATAAATGGGGATTAAATTAAATGGACAGATAGTAAATATGATATAAAATTAACTTAGAAGCAAGATTTGATTTATATTATAAAGTTGAAGCAAGTAATAGCACTAAAAGTAAAGTACATAGTGTATGAGGTAGTTGGTACTAGCTAGTATATAGTACAAAAAAATTTCACAAAGTAGTAGTAACATACACTAATACACCACACGTATATTATGTGTTGAGGACAATAGGCTAATCAGTAATGGTAATGTCAGCATGTCTAAGGAAGTTGGTGAGATCACGTTCGTTTGATATAGAAAATTGCTGACCTGTTGATACTTTTCGAACTAGTATTTTCCCATCACGAGCGAAGCACTGATGGATTTTGTTCTCCAGTTTAAGTTTTCTCAGCCTAAACAGAAGGTTTTGACGTTTCCTGGTTAGACAGGACATCTCCACTACCTCCTCGCTGCAGCATTTACAACCGAAGCTTCACACCCATATAAGATTGTCGGTACCACTATACTTTCATACATTCCCTTCTTTCTTCCTCCATGGATAACAGTATTTACAGAGTGAAATCAGCAGTATAACAATAATAAGCCAGAGAGCAAAGAATCACTCAAGCTGGTCTTGTACACTCATACTCTCTTGTTTTTTCTGAGGTGTAACACCTACTGTTGTCAGTGACTCGCTGTTCTCTGCTCATTTAACTTCGTAATTACTCTACATATCTTGGTGAAAGAATATACAGGTAAAGAAGAACGTACCCCCTACTTCCCTTTTGAGTTTTTTTTACCTTCGGCTGTCTGGTCATTCTTGACTGGAGACTAGCTAACAGCCAGGCACAACAACCCTTCAAATTGCTGCTTGTGTTTATAATACCGTTTTGTATTTCATGTTCACACACAATCTCCTGCTGTATAAAATCCTATAATCTAGTATTTTAAAATTAATTAAAAGTTGCTGGATATTTTGATTGTAGTGAAACTACAGTACATTTCTTTACTTTTGCAACTTTATTGAATCATCTTATTTAATGCAATCTTTACAACTGACAATTTAATAATCTTTAACTATGTTAAGTGTCTATGCAAAGATTGCTCCATAATTATTTTGGAAATAAAATGTAACATATTTTAATAAAATGAATGGAAGATACCAAGGTAAAATAATTCTTAAAATAAATAAGCAAATAGCTTGAATGTCTTTGTTAATTTACTTACCTTGTACATAACTTGCTCTTACATAAGTTCTTTGTCATGAAGTTTTCTCATCAACCTGATTGAAAGTCATTTTCATGTATTACAGTGGACCCCCAGTTTTCGTGATTTTTTCGTTCCAGAATGCTGTTCAAGTGCCATTACCAAACAAATTTATTCCCATAAGGAATAATGCAAATTAGACTAGTCCTTTTAGACCCCCAAAAATACACTTACAAAAGCACGTACAAAAATACACTTGCATAATTGTTCGAGTTTGGAGCATCACGAACACTGGGGGTCCACTGTAATTAGATTTTTTCCTCTTACAAATACCAGGTGTACATGTTTAATTTAGCCATTTTACCTTATCTCCTTGAGATCTCTTAAAGGCATCTTTAAATTACTTTTGTACCAAACATCTGAGTACATTTCATGCCACATAAAAGCTCTATTTTCACTCATTGCAGTTCTAACCCAAATCATTGAGCTTTACAAATATAGTATGCACTGGCCGTTTTTCTAAAAGTGTTAGACCTGCTTTGCAATGTTAATCAGTCTAAATATTTTACTAGCTAATAATACTAATTTGAATTGCATCACTGACAGCAAGGCTTGCTATATTTGAGTGCTCATAATTAAAGGTCTCCTTTTTTTGTGGGTATATATGCTTTACTGCTTCTCTTGAACTTTTTCAAGATTATTCCTTTAGTTGCATATTTGACAACAGTTCCCTATCCCTACAAAGGCAGGGTGACCCAAAGAAGAAAACCTATTAGTTATCACTAATTCCATAATTATATTCTCAGAGATACCTTAGTATCGCTCTTATGACTCATAAATCTGCAACAACCTTTCCCAACCCAGCATACACACAGTACTTCCTACTTCTAAAAGGGGTGTCTTCTGGCTAAGCAGTACCATGTTCACCTTCCAGAAACCACTTGCCTCCACTCTAGTCTAACATACTTCTATGCACCTGTTAGATCCTTAATTCTCTGCCTCTGTAAACAACCTCCTCCTAATCATTCCTTGGACAGTCGCTATTCCTTCTAGCCGTTCCATCCATATATACTCACTATTAACCTCTCGTGCTCCACTCTTCCATACCATATTATCTCAATTGCCCCCTCCTCCAGTTTAAATTATTTAAATTCCTTTCATACTAATGTTATTTTCTGCTCAATGGTACCACTGGTTTGTTATGGAAATCATGTTATATTTTTATCTTTCTTGACCATCTTCACTGCTTGTATATAAGTGATATAGCATTGTATGTGAACCTTATTATCCTAGTTTTACTTTAGTACGTGAAACGAGTGTACTTCTGTTACTTCCCACGTACACCAGGTCCACTCACACTATCATCATTTACACTTGTATTACTAATACTACTGTATTGAGTAAATTTTTCAGAGCATTTCTTGCACCCATTACTTAAATTTTTTTTAGCAGTGTACTAGTTGCTTATTATTTTGAAAACAAATTTTAATAATTTTTGCTTTATCTTCTGGTAAATCTTAAATGTTTGTGTTCTTCTCCTCTTCCCAACTTAAAATAACAATAGTAGGTACCTGGTAGTTGTATAATGTGTTCTTGATCCTCTCATCACTGTAAAACCACTAGTTAACAAGAAGTAAGATTTGTATCCTCCTGTAAAGAAACTAATTTTGTTTAGATTCCAACTGTCTCAGGTAGTATCTTATGAGTAGCAGCCTGGTGAAGCAGCTTAGTAGGTTCATGTATTAGCTGGGATCTTAAGCATTACTCGACTCTTTCTTATACTCCATATTCTTCTGTAATTTCTTTTTTTTTTTTACAAATGCATAACCTTGGTTATAGAAACCATAAAATTTATTAACTAAAAGGTAAATACTCTACCTTATTCTTAAAGGTAATACTACTGTATACGTAGTATAAATGACAGAAGTGCTGGCCTGAAGATGATGCCAAGAATCTTTGATGTCATACAGTAGTTATTTTACTGAACTGGCATTAACTGCTGAAGCAGTGACCTTTTTCCATACTCAGAAATATCAGATAATGAGTGTTAAATTAACTTACTCTATTAACATCTTAATATGGATTGTTTAGTTTTGAAAACTCGGCTAAATATACATCTAAGGAATTGGACTTGTGCTCCAATTTTTTTAATTGAGTCTGGATGCCTTCCATACCCCCAGGAGTTGTATGATTCCTACAGGTTTAGCAATCCCTTCATGAATGTAATAATAATAGTGGTGAGGTTAATGAAATACAATAACAGTGTGTGTATTTCTCTGCTGGTGCCTTACCTTATCTTCCTCTCATGCTGTAGTTTGTTACTATGTTTGCATTAAGTGATGTGTGTGTGACATGGAGGCTTAGGGACAACCACGGTATACTGCTGGCAATTTGTATTCTGCTTACACTGGGTTTTAACTTCTCTCTCACGTTTATGAAAATATGTAGTGTATTCTGAGCATGAAGATCCTAGCTCATAAAAAATACTAATATGCAGTGATGTAACCTTGCTATTAATGTTACGCTCCTGCAAGATTGTGACAATGTGACGTTGTGGATGGTGACTGAATATAACAGTGAGGATGGTGACTGAATGTAAGAACAAGTGTCATGTTGAGGATAGTGACTGAATATAACATAACAGTGTCACATTGAGGATGGTGACTGAATATAACAACAATGTCACATTTCAGTCCTTCATTTTGATGTACATTATTCATTGAAAAGAGGAAGCTTGGGTAAATTTTTTGTTCATAAATTATTTATTTGCTTGGCCAAAGCCTTGAGGTTCAATTCTAGCATGGCTGGGATTGTGTGGTTTTAAGTGAAATACTATAACTTGTTAGAGCTGTTTGTCTTTGACCTAGCACCCTCCCTCTCCCTGTAGTCTCTCTTGGAAGGTTATTGTAACATAGCAAATGTAAGTGTTTCAGAATATTTCAAAACATTTCTATTGAGAAGTCCATTTGCTTAGAAAAGAAAAAAAAATCTCTACCCCTACCATTAAGTTTTCTTAGCGCTCTAAGGATAAACTATCAGATGTAAACCTTTTGGTATCTTCTCAGTTGGTAAGTGAATGTTCTGGGATTCTTAATTTCTCTGAAACATACTTCTCTCTTGTATTTGCATTTTTAATCTCTGGTTTCTCTCACCTTTTTTTATGAGATGGCCAGTTTTGGTAAAACACATGCCTTTATGTTTCTATACAGCACATTAATTGACTATTAATTATCATTTTTATCATAGTAGTTAATTGTTCACTGTAATATTTAGTCTTTATAATTTAAGTATTTTATGTTGCATTTTTATATTTGATGTAATAGTGGTAAATGTGCATTTTGCTTTAATTAAGTCTGCCAAGTATTACTTTCCTCACCTTAAGGAGGGCGTTCACTTCTAGTTTTTTGTTTAATGTTACCCAGTGATTTCATTGAAAATTTCTCAAGTGCATTATTGCCTTCAAGTTATGTTAAATAGAATAATATTTCATTTCATTTGGAGCAGTAGTTTTGTAATGAGTTTTTGCTTTTATTTTTATAATCTTATTTTCATAACCAGTGTACATTTTATCATGAAAGTCTACAGTCCCTTCCCAGTATTATAGTTTGCCCAATAGTAAACAAAAATAAAAAAGAATATACATGATGTTCAATACCCACAGCACTACCAGATTTTTAACTGAAAATTCACTAAGAAATGGTTAACAGGATTTGGTTATAATATTAACAAAGATGGCAGGTTTTACTATGTACATAATGTTTATAACTTAGAGGCAGAGTGACCCTGAGAAGGAAAGACATTGACCTTCAGTCATGCCTTGCTTGGTGTGTTAGTTACTAGTTGTCAAAGATGCTTGTCCATAGACACTGGGCACCTCATTCATGTGTGAGTGCATTTGAGTGTGTGAGCGTGTGCACAGACATCTGGATTCAAATTAGCCTCCAATCCCCAACATCCCCACCAACCATACACTAACCATATTGGTTATCTATTAAATGATTCACATTAAACAATGCAAGAGCCTTGATATTTTAAGTCCTGCTAGAGACCCTCTGTAGGTGATTAATTTAACTGTAGAGAAGTGATGGGTGAAGAAGCCAGCTGTAATTTTCAGCAACCCCCTTCCCCCCTTTCCTCTCCAAATAAAAAAATATTACCCTATGCTGTACTTCCTACAAGAGTGATGGACTGAGTACATCGATTCCAGGCTGAGGGACTGATTACCTCAAACTCCTCCTCTCCTTATACCTTCCTGCTTTGTATTGGACTGATGAAGCCACTGTGTGGCGAAACGTTTCTTCAATAAAGATTCCCATATGTTGCATAAGTGTCTCAATTCTTCAAATAAAAAATAATAGGGGAGTTTCTAGAGGTGCCCATTTAACCACATTGCTACCTTAAGTCCTCTCCAATATATAAATTTTGGAGGTGCCACTGGGAGAGCTCTTGAATATAAAGACTAGCCAGGTGTCAGTGCTAAGGAAGAAAGACAAGAGAGATTATACATATGCTTGTATATATACTTGACAGTTGTAGAGGCTTCAGCTTTACACTGTCTTGCTCACTGATCATCCTCAATGGTGTGTCCAATATTAAAACAAAAGGTGTTTAACATAGGCTTGATAATTTTATTAGAGCCTTGAAATTTGAAATACTGTACTATATTAGTAATCATATTTCAAATACAACATTAGTAATCATAAGAGATGCCACACAGTATTGCTGGACATCCCATTAACACTTCAGCATTGCTGCAATTGATTGTGAAACTTATTTAGGTATGTGACAGAAAACTGCATTATCACCTCCAGTATGCATAAGGTTTTTATGCTGATACTGTTAATGTATATACAGTGGACCCCCGGTGTTCGTCCATTTTTCGTAACAGAATGCTGCTCAAGTGCCATTACCAACCGAATTTATTCCCTTAAGAAATAATGTAAAGTAGACTAGTCCTTTTAGACCCCCAAAACTACACTTATAAAAGCATTTAAAAAAATACACTTACATAAAAGGGAGTGTTTTGAGCAGGACGAACACCGGGGGTCCACTGTAATCATTAGTTTTACAATACTGTTAAACATTGATGACAAAGAACAAAATCGTATGAAAGCCAGCGTTCATCTGTGTTGCAGTTGCTAAAGTCAGTGGTAATGGAATTATTATTATTAGTTTTGAAGCTAAGAGAAAAAAAGCTAAAAATTTAATGAAAACAAGTGTCATATCTCGTTTGAAATAGTTACATTATTAGTTTTATGTACTATTAGTTACTAGGAGACATATGTATGTTCTTGCTCCCCATACAAAGAATAGATTTTTTTCCATGTGTAGCAGTGTTAGGCAAAAAAAAAGTCACACATTTTTTCAGACAAATCAGTGAACGTCTTCCTTAAGATAGTCAGGAAATTTTAAACAAAAATTGAGGCATTATAATTATTGTACTTGAATGCTTAGAATTATTTAGTTATGCTTTTGCCATTTTTAGTAGTGTAAATTCATGAATATGTAACTAGACAATAGTAGATAAGTTTTTATTGTAATAGATGTTTGAAGTAGGTGCAGACTTATTTACCATGTAGTTCTGACCTATGATGACCCACAAGCTGAAGAGGAGGACAATTCCCTGACTATGCTGGATACACCACCAATATATGGAGGGGGGCACAACCGTCACCTGCCACCAGGGATACTGCCCACTGGTATGCCAACCGTTCAAGACGTTAAGCCAGCATTAGCTACTGAAGCAGAGAAGAAAGTAGAAGAGGAGAAACCACAACCACGTAAGCATGCAGCCTTACCACTAGCATTTGCTGCTTTTATGTCTGTGCTTACTTGTTTCAGCTAATGCAGTGGTTTAGCTTTGACTTTTATGTTGTCAATATTTGAAAGTTTTAAAATTTTAAATTGACGAAGTGTAGCATCATTTATACCAAACAATGGAGCAACAGGAGAAAGAGATCTATATATTTTGATCTCATTCAGAATCTTTAGCAGATGGGTCTGACTGATGTCAAACTACACACATCTGTGTACCTCTTTCATTTTTTTTTAATTTAATGTTTTTTCAACTTTCCCATTGACAAATCTCAAGCTTTTCTTGAGTATTGTAATTCTTCAAGATCCATAAGACCCTTACAGGTTATATATAAAATTAGGTGTAGAGTACTTCATTTCTCTGGATTAGAGAGGACAGTATCATGTTTACTGATATGTAAACTAAGTGGCTACTTAGGGTCACAATTACTAAGGGGCTCCCAGGTTAATTATTTGTTTCTTAACCCTTTATAAGTTGCACCCCCTACCTCTAACATTTGACAATTTGTACTCGTGCTGACATAAATATTTTTTGTGTATTATACAAGCTATTTCAATTCTGAAATCAAAGCATAATTTTTCAGATTCTTATATTATGTTGATTATTTATGAAAAATCAGTTTATACAACATCGTGCTCATAGCAGACCAGCAGCAGTTGTACAGTCAATCAAACTCCTGACTCTAATGTTAAAATTTAATTTCTACTAGGCCAGTAGCTGGCAGCAGTCAGCGAGGGGGCTAAAGTGGGGTTCCCTAAGTGTTCTGCTTAGGAACCTGGGCCTATAAAAAGCCTCTGAGAAGGGAGGATGTGCTTTTTTATATGGCTGTGCCTTGTGGCAACCTAGATAAAATATATTTTTAAGGTTTAAAAAAGTACATACTGTATAGAGGTTATTTGTTAGAAGGCAGGTTTGTTTGGTAGTGATGTTAAACCCTCCACTAATTAAGAGAATGTATTGCCTCTTTTTACCTCTATGCATTTCAATAAAATGGTAGGCAATTAAATGCTTTTAAAGTTTGAATTGTTACTACAGTGGAACCTTGGTTTTCGTTTGCCTCAGTTTTCGTCGAATTCGGTTTTCAACAACTTTTTTCTTCAAAATATTGTCCCAGTTTTCGTTCATCACCTCAGCTTTCGTCCGCCGTACCGAAAGTGTCCGCCTGCCCACGGCCACACAAAGCATCCCACGCACGCATTCTGAGTCAGTCTGGCTTTGTTGGTGGTAGAGGGTGGTAGAGGATGGTAGTGATGGTGGTAGAGGATGGTAGTGATGGTGGTAGAGGGTGGTAGTGATGGTGGTAGGGGGTAGTAGTGGTTGTGATGGTGGTAGAGGGTGGTAGTGATGGTGGTAGAGGGTGGTAGTGATGGTGGTAGAGGGTGGTAGTGATGGTGGTAGAGGGTGGTAGTGATGGTGGTAGAGGGTGGTAGTGATTGTGGTAGAGGGTGGTAGTGATTGTGGTAGAGGGTGGTAGTGATTGTGGTAGAGGGTGGTAGTGATTGTGGTAGAGGGTGGTAGTGATTGTGGTAGAGGGTGGTAGTGATTGTGGTAGAGGGTGGTAGTGAATGTGGTAGAGGGTGGTAGTGAATGTGGTAGAGGGTGGTAGTGAATGTGGTAGAGGGTGGTAGTGATTGTGGTAGAGGGTGGTAGTGATTGTGGTAGAGGGTGGTAGTGATTGTGGTAGAGGGTGGTAGTGATTGTGGTAGAGGGTGGTAGTGATTGTGGTAGAGGTGGTAGTGATTGTGGTAGAGGGTGGTAGTGATTGTGGTAGAGGGTGGTAGTGATTGTGGTAGAGGGTGGTAGTGATTGTGGTAGAGGGTGGTAGTGATTGTGGTAGAGGGTGGTAGTGATTGTGGTAGAGGGTGGTAGTGATTGCGGTAGAGGGTGGTAGAGGGTGGTAGTGATTGTGGTAGAGGGTGGTAGTGATTGTGGTAGAGGGTGGTAGTGATTGTGGTAGAGGGTGGTAGTGATTGTGGTAGAGGGTGGTAGTGATTGTGGTAGAGGGTGGTAGTGATTGTGGTAGAGGGTGGTAGTGATTGTGGTAGAGGTGGTAGTGATTGTGGTAGAGGGTGGTAGTGATTGTGGTAGAGGGTGGTAGTGATTGTGGTAGAGGGTGGTAGTGATTGTGGTAGAGGGTGGTAGTGGTTGTGGTAGAGGGTGGTAGTGGTTGTGGTAGAGGGTGGTAGTGGTTGTGATGATGGTAGAGGGTGGTAGTGGTTGTGATGATGGTAGAGGGTGGTAGTGGTTGTGATGTTGGTAGAGGGTGGTAGTGGTTGCCATGATGGTAGAGGGTGGTAGTGGTTGTGATGATGGTAGAGGGTGGTAGTGGTTGTGACGATGGTAGAGGGTGGTAGTGGTTGTGATGATGGTAGAGGGTGGTAGTGGTTGTGATGATGGTAGAGGGTGGTAGGGGTTGTGATGATGGTAGAGGGTGGTAGTGGTTGTGATAGTGGTAGAGGGTGGTAATGATGGTGGTAGAGGGTGGTATATTTATTTCTCATTGTTTTCTGTATGTAAAACTACAGTGGTCCCTCGGTTTTCGCCGAAAATTCATTCCAGAATGCTGCTTAAGTGCCATTACCGAACGAATTTACTTCCTTAAGAAATAATGTCACGTAGGATAGTCTATTTCAGACCCCAAAAAATACACTTGCAACAGCACTTACGAAAATACACTTACATAAATGTTCGAGTTTGGAGATGCACGAAAACCGAGGGACCACTGTATAGTTATTCTCTATAAAATGTATTTTTTGTTAATATTTTTGGGTGTCTGGAACGGATTAATTGGATTTACATTTTTCTTATGGGAAATACAGTGGTACCTCGGCATACGAACAGCTCCCAACTCGAACAGTTATGTAAGTGTATTTTTGTAAGTGCTTTTGCAAGTGTATTTTTGGGGGTCTGAAATGGATTAATCTAATTTACATTATTCCTTATGAGAACAAATTCGTTTGGTATCGGCACTCGAACAGCCTTCTGGAACGTATTAAGCTTGTAACCCGAGGTACCACTGTATTGCTTCAGTTTTCGTCAGACTCTCTGGAATGGATTAAAGACGAAAACCGAGGTTCCACTGTATTCAGTTTTATAATATGGTTAAGAGTTATTATAAAATAGCAGGATATGTAGAATAAAACACTTGTGGAGTGTTAAGATATTTTATTGGGGACTTGTTGCTCCACGTATGACTTTTCGTTGAATAATAATAAAATATCCTAATATTACACATGTCTATTTCACAGTTTTATATGATATAACTCTCATAGATTATATTGTTTTGTAATGTACTTTGCAGCTATGTATATTTTATTTAAGAACTTTTTTTAGCTGAGACAGGTTTAATAATTTTAATGGAAATGAAAAAGCATAGCATATAAGAAATTGATTGTGCTCATTGTTTATGAATCATCATTGTACACACCAGCACGTGAATTGTCCGATGAGGAGAAGCAGATGTTGATGATGACTGAAGAATTTCACAACTTCTTTGATCGTTCCACACGCATCTTGGAAAGAGCCCTGGCTGAAGATGCCAACATTTTTGTAGATTATTCACACGACTACGAAGAAGATGGTGAAGCGTATGTGTCCTTTTTTAGTGTTACGTAAAGAAAAACTTTGAATTTTGAATTTAAGATTTAAAATAAATAATTTGTTTTTATACTAGTATCTTGAACTAAATGTATCGTTATATTTTAGAAATGAAAGCGGTGGGATCAAACTATCATTGAATCGTTGGTTCTACGATGAAAGGTGGTCTCGTAATCGATGTATCACCTGCATGGATTGGTCACCTCAATATCCAGAACTTTTAGTGGCCAGGTAAGGAAAGTGTCAAAAATGTGTAAATTTATGATGGATTTTGAGGTTTTCTGCTTAAAACAAATTTACCTGAACATGGGGACGTGCTGAAGTATTGATGCTTTACATTCATGATCATTTTTTTACTTCAGCACTACCAGCATAGTAGTGTCACAACTAGTGCCCATGCTTGGTTTAAGAGTAGTGTCACAACTAGTGCCCATGCTTGGTTTAAGAGTAGTGTCACAACTAGTGCCCATGCTTGGTTTAAGAGTAATGTCACAACTAGTGCCCATGCTTGGTTTAAGAGTAGTGTCACAACTAGTGCCCATGCTTGGTTTAAGAGTAGTGTCACAACTAGTGCCCATGCTTGGTTTAAGAGTAGTGTCACAACTAGTGCCCATGCTTGGTTTAAGAGTAGTGTCACAACTAGTGCCCATGCTTGGTTTAAGAGTAGTGTACAACTAGTGCCCATGCTTGGTTTAAGAGTAGTGTCACAACTAGTGCCCATGCTTGGTTTAAGAGTAGTGTCACAACTAGTGCCCATGCTTGGTTTAAGAGTAGTGTCACAACTTGTGCCCATGCTTGGTTTAAGAGTTAAAAAACTACTTGTCTGCTGATAGCAAAAGTATAAATTGCAAATGTTTAGTCCAGATAATTGTTTTCTCTTATGGAACTGACAAAAAATGCAATTACATAATGGAATGTTTGAGGTAGAGTAGTGTATGTACACTATATAATGTTTGAGGTAGAGTAGTGTCTGTACACTATATAATGTTTGAGGTAGAGTAGTGTCTGTACACTATATAATGTTTGAGGTAGAGTAGTGTCTGTACACTATATAATGTTTGAGGTAGAGTAGTGTCTGTACACTACATAATGTCTGAGGTAGAGTAGTGTCTGTACACTACATAATGTCTGAGGTAGAGTAGTGTCTGTACACTACATAATGTCTGAGGTAGTGTCTGTACACTATATAATGTATGAGGTAGAGTAGTGTCTGTACACTACATAATGTTTGAGGTAGAGTAGTGTCTGTACACTATACAATGTCTGAGGTACAGTAGTGATTGTACAGTACATAATGTCTGAGGTACATTAGTGTCTGTACACTATATAATGTCTGAGGTAGAGTAGTGTCTGTACACTAAACAAACAAACAAACAAATTTTATTTCATTGCAGATTGCAAATTACATAGGTATCGGTAGTTACAATGTAAATTGAGTGCAAGGAGAGCCACTGACATGCCATGGCATTAGGGGCAGCTTATTCTAGTCCTTAAAGACTATGTACTTAATATTAGAGAAATTTATTGAGTTTATTCTAGTTAAAAATTATTTTCAAAATTACAATATGATGAAATTTTACTGTTTAAATTATTATATAATGATATTAGATTGTTACAGGTGTTAAGATTCTTGAATGATAATATGGAATTGAGATTATCTTAAGGAAAATAACATTGAGCATTTTTGACATTAACTTATAATATGAGTAAGGGGTAACATAATAGTAACATATTATTAAAAATTGAGATTATCGTATAGGAAAGTAATAATGAGCATTTTTCAAAGTAGTTTATAGTATGATCATTTAGTTTTGGGTGAGTAGGTGGTTTTTGAGTTGAGTCTTAAATTGATTTTCAGACAAGATTATCTTAATATTTACTGGTAATGAATTCCAGATTCTGGGGCCCTTTATGTGCATAGAATTTTTACATAGGTTGATATGAACACGGGGTATATCAAAGTGATCTGTGTCTTGTGTTGTGGTCATGGGTCCTATTAAAGTTGGTGAGGAGAATTTTGAGCAGAGGGTTTATATTAGAGTGTAAAGTTTTATATATGTAGTAGGCACAAGAGTAAGTATGAATGTTCTTTACGGTGAGTAGTTTGAGACTTTTGAATATTGGTGGAGTATGCTGTCTAGAGTGGGAATTTGTTATCATTCTGACTGCGGCCTTTTGTTGTGTTATGAGTGGTCTAAGGTGATTTAACGTTGTTGATCCCCATGCACAGATTCCATAGGTGAGATACGGGTAGATAAGTGAATGATATAGTGCAAGGAGAGCTGATTGAGGTACATAATATCGTATCTTTGATAATATGCCTACTGTCTTCGAGATTTTCTTGGAAATTTGTTGTATATGTGTTTGGAATTTAAGGCTACTGTCAAGGTGGATTCCTAGGAATTTTCCCTCTGTGAGTCTTGTGATGGGTGTACCATTGAGTGTTATGTTAAGTGGAACATTTGTGGCTTTGCTTCCAAACTGTATGAAGTAGGTCTTGTCAGTATTGAGAGTAAGCTTGTTAGTCGTCATCCATGTTGATATTTTCTGTAATTCGGCATTAACCATGAGATGGTTTGTTTACATAAGTACTCTGTGGCTCTTGTCATCTTACTCGTTCTCTCTCTCTCTCATTTATTTGTTTTTATCTTGCTTACTCACCTCTCACCCTACATTAAGACTACAAATATTTTAAGGCAAGTAATGAGTGTACTGTAGTATATGCATTTTATCACTAGGGCACTTTAAATGTCGTAGGTAGGGTGGCCAGGCGGGATGCAATACCTCCCACACGACTTTCTACAAATAAATACTTTTCGCCTCTCACCCTACATTAAGACCATTAAGACTGCAAATATTTTAAGGTAAGTAATGAGTGTACTGTATATGCATTTTATCACTACATAATGTCTGAGGTAGAGTAGTGTCTGTACACTACATAATGTTTGAGGTAGAGTAGTGTCTGTACACTATATAATGTCTGAGGTAGAGTAGTGTCTGTACACTACATAATGTTTGAGGTAGAGTAGTGTCTGTACACTATATAATGTCTGAGGTAGAGTAGTGTCTGTACACTACATAATGTTTGAGGTAGTGTCTGTACACTATATAATGTATGAGGTAGAGTAGTGTCTGTACACTACATAATGTTTGAGGTAGAGTAGTGTCTGTACACTATACAATGTCTGAGGTACAGTAGTGATTGTACAGTACATAATGTCTGAGGTAGAGTAGTGATTGTACAGTACATAATGTCTGAGGTAGAGTAGTGTCTGTACACTACATAATGTCTGAGGTAGAGTAGTGTCTGTACACTACATAATGTCTGAGGTACAGTAGTGTCTGTACACTACATAATGTCTGAGGTAGAGTAGTGTATGTACATTACATAATGTCTTGAGGTAGTGTAAGATAATTTCTTCCAACTATCACTAAGAAGAAAGAAGTGCTAAAGGAAACTACAAAGTTTTTCTTCATAAAGAATGGTAGAATACTGGATTGGTATGCCAGAGTAGCTTGTACTGCTATGTGCTACAGTCATGCCAAATGTAAACTTATGTGATGAAGTTGAGACACAATGTAACTAATAAAAGTAATTATACAGACATATTTTAGGTTGTAAAATTTTTAAGAATCCTGTATTATTTGAACAGTATCCTGTAGTTTTGAATGTTTATGGAGTGTTTTAACATGTATGTTTTGAATGTTGAAGTGTATACAGTAGGGCCCCACTTTACGGCATTTTGCCTTACGGCATTCCGCTAATACGGCGATTTCAAATTACATGACCAAAATTTGCTATACGGTCTGTGGTCTTTCAAATACGGTGCTCCCCACCCAGTTTGGTTACATTCTCCGTAAGCACATCTCTCTATTATGTCTGGAAATTTTCCAAAATTTCAAGTGTTTTAAAGTTACTGTGTATTTGATATACGTATACAGTGGTACCCCGAGTTTCGGCCATAATTCGTTCCAGAAGCCTGTTCGAGTGCCATTACTGAACGAATTTGTTCCCATAAGGAATAATGTAAATTAGATTAGTCCGTTTCAGACCCCTAAAAACATACTTACAAGAGCACTTACAATAATTCACTTACATAATTGTTCGAGTTGGGAGCTGTATGAAACTCGGAGTACCACTGTACTCTAATAATTACACTTATGTGTACCTGTATCTAAATATACTTACTGTGCTGGTGTGTAGGTACACATTAAAATCACTAAGAGTCTCTCTACTCTTGATGCATTAAATGTTGTATATTTCACTAATATAGACATTTCCATTAATCTATCTATGATATTTTTTCAAAATTATATAATAAACACGCTACGTAACATATAAACATGATACATACACCCACAGTATAAACTTCCAGCAAGCATGTGTGAGCGTGTTAGATAGGAGTGAATGGAGACGAATGGTTTTTGGGACCTGACGAGCTGTTGGAGTGTGAGCAGGGTAACATTTTGTGAAGAGATTCAGGGAAACCAGTTAATTGATTTAGTTGGACTTGAGTCCTGGAAATGGGAAGTACAATACCTGCACTTTAAAGGAGGGGTCTGGGATAGTGACAGCTGGGAGGGACTATTCTCAGCTGTCGTATCTGAGCGCCTCTGCAAAGACAGTGATTATGTATGAGTGAGGTGAAAGTGTTGAATGATGATGAAAGTATTTTCTTTCTTTTTGGGTCACCCTGCCTTGGTGGGAGACGGTTGACTTGTTGAAAAAAAATAATAATAATTTGTCAGAGCATCATTCCTTCTAAAAATTACGTGAGAATGGAAGTGTTTGTCTTTATTTATTCTACTGCACCATTATGGAGACAACTTGTACACAATGTAAGGTGTTTGTATGAACATGTATCAACATGAGATGGTTTGTTTACATAAGTACTCTGTGGCTCTTGTCATCTTACTCGTTCTCTCTCTCTCTCATTTATTTGTTTTTATCTTGCTTACTCACCTCTCACCCTACATTAAGACTACAAATATTTTAAGGCAAGTAATGAGTGTACTGTAGTATATGCATTTTATCACTAGGGCGCTTTAAATGTCGTAGGTAGGGTGGCCTGGCGGGATGCCATACCTCCCACACGACTTTCTACAAATAAATACTTTTCGCCTCTCACCCTACATTAAGACCATTAAGACTGCAAATATTTTAAGGTAAGTAATGAGTGTACTGTATATGCATTTTATTACTCTAGGGCGCTTTAAGCATCGTATTATATTATGTGTGGGTGGGGTGGCCAGGAGGGCTTCCACACCTGACTTCTTACAGTAAATACTACTCATCTTTTACCCTACATTAAAACTACAAATATTTTGAGGTAAGTAATGGGTGTACTGTGTGTGTATTTTACTTTTTATTGTTTTTTAATGCCTAGTTCTACTGCTAACTTAATATATGTTAGTGTAAACTTGTTATCTGGCATTTATATGCATTTATAAGTGGAAAAAAAATGGTGTTCTGCTTTCTGGCAGTAGCCTGGAACCTCTTGCCATATAAGTGGAGCCCTACTGTATATGATAAGAATCAAGTTGACTAATACTTGACATGATGTTTGTCTTCCTCAGTTACAATAACAATGAAGATTCTCCACATGATCCTGATGGTGTTGCTCTGGTATGGAACACAAAGTTCAAGAAGGATACCCCAGAATACATCTTTCATTGTCAGTCTCCTGTAATGTCTGCAACTTTTGCTAGGTAATCTGCTGGTTGCAATACATGCTTTTTTTATATATAAACTTTTCATTCCAGAATTTTTAAATGATTTTCTGCGGTCTAATTATTGTTTTATTCTCCGGCCAGCTTAGTTATGCAGTGTTGTCATAATTTGTCATTATCCAAAATTTGCCAGTGCACTTAATTTTATAATTTTTGAATGGATTGTTTTTAAATTTTGGAGGGATTGTCATATTAATTTTAACAATTTGTATAGAAAAAAAGTTCCTCCAAGTGTTTTTTTTTTTTTGGGTTAAAGATTTAATAAAAATGATCCTTTAATTCTGTAAGCCCCCCCCCCCCTTGTTAGATTCTGGCTCAGCTTACTTCTTCCTTCATGGGTTGGGTTATTGGGTCTTGATGCCAGTGAAGGGTCCATGATCCAAGGAATACAACCTGCCCTCTCCTTCCTTGGATCATACCTGATTGCCTCCTATTCTCCAAGCTTTCTCTGATCTTTACAGGTTTATCACTTCTCTAATAATAAACTTATCCTATCTTTCAAGTCAAGAGTATAAACAGACATGGAAGTCACAAACTTGTTTACATTAATAAGGCAGATTTACTTTTAACTGGCTAATCCTTACTTTGTATGATAATTCCTTTATTCTCTGAAGTACCATTTGTGTATAAAATAATTACTGTAAAATTTATCTAGATTTAATCAACATTTTCATTACTTAAACTTATTGTTTAACTACCCTATTTGATACTAAGGTAAACTTGGTTACTTTTTGAGGCAATAATGTTTATAGTGGTAGGCTGGTAGACAGTAACCATCCAGGGAAGGTACTGCCATCTTATCAGTTAAGCATGGAATGGAAACCTGTTAAAAAATCAACAGTCTTCACTCTGGCAGTATTGCCAATTTTTCTTCTTGTCTCATGAACACATAAGATGACTGATAAATCTTACAAACATTTACTTGGCATTCAAAATACACATTCCTTTACTTTCCTGTGTGATTCTTATTAGTTCTAGGAGGGCTGGTCTGAGACTGTGCTGTTGGGAAGATAATCTCCAGAACCACTGGAAAATAACTAATATCTTGTTATGGACTACCACTCTGAGATTGAGGTTTGTTTGTATGTGTGCATGAGGGACAGCAGACTCAGGCAGACAGTTACAAAAAGCATAGTGAGAGCTGTATTGGGTGACTGAGAGGGCACACAGTGCTAGTTGAAGTAAGACAACACTATTAACACAATGGCAGTTTTATTACACCCGTTGGTATTGTCACCTCACTATACCACTCGTTATCACTATATCACTGTCTCAGTTGCATATGACACATCACTAGTTGTTGTCACTGTTACATTCCACACGAGTCGTCACTAGGTATCAGTCTGTTATATACATCACATGACTAATCACTATATCTGTCACAATTCCATATAACACATTACTGTAGCTCCCGAGAGGTGGGGAGGGGGCTCTAGCCCCCTATATCTGACCAATCAAATGGCAATCAACTACGACCAGTTATGATGACCAGGATTCCTTTATTCATTTTGGGGTGGGGGCAAGATACAAGTGTCCTTTCACTGACCTACTGGCTGCTTCACATGGTGTCCTGTCTGGCTGTTACTTGTTCTTTGGTGTCTGGCAGCCTTCCTTTCTTTAAACAAGGTGGCAAAAAGCTGCAGTTTAGTTTGATGAAAAAAGAAAAACCATACCACGGGCAGGGTTAGAACACGCGATCAGAGTCATAAAACTCCAGACCGACTAGCTAGGTATGATTTGTTTGCAATCGTGTCATTACGATTTCGTGAGTCATAATGACGGGTTTTGTTTGATGATTTGCTGGCCCCAAAACAGCCAGTTACAGTGATGCAGATTCCTCATGCCTGCCAAAAACAACCAGTTATGTTGGTAGATAATAGGTTGGTAAGCAGCAACTATCCAGGGAGGTATTACTGCCCTGTCCAGTGGCAGGATCAATTCTTTTTGCACTAGCAGGATTGCTGATCTTTTCTTTGTTTCACAAATACATTAAATGACAGGTAAATTTCATAAGCGTCTACTCTCATTCAGTATACACATATCTTTACTTTCCTGTGTGCTAAGTTCTTAATTTTGTAATATTTTCTTTCTAACCTAGATGGCCAGGTCTTAGCCCAGACTGTTGGGAAGATAATTCCCAGATCCACAGATAGCAACTATAATTAACAGGCACCGTATTGACTGAACAAGTCCTGTCCACACAGCTTATCACTGCCATGCAGTCAACAGTCGATCACATTAAGCTCAGATCTCCCATTGGTTAATAAACCTCTCTCATGCAGCCAATCATCATGTATTTAATGGTTTTCAGTGTTTTTTTTAAAGGCATTCCTGGTTATGAATTGCTGAGTAAAACACTTGTGCACCAAGCTTTATTGGTCGAATACAAGTACTTAGGTATCTTTATTGTTGCAATGTTTCACTTGTGCACCAGGCTTCATCAGTCAAATACAGGTACTTAGGTATCTTTATTGTTGCAATGTTTCACTTGTGCACCAGGCTTCATTGGTCGAATACAAGTGATTATAATAATGGAGGCAGTAGTTGTGGAGAGAATTTTTAGGTGATCACTCTCACTACCTTGATAGGTGGTCAGCCCCTTAGCCTAAAGCAGAAACATGAGGTCAGGAAACGTTTCACCACAAGTGGCTTCTTCAGTCCTAGTAACTCTACTAGGCAGGCTGTTCCACTCATCAACTACCCTATTTCCAAACCAATACTTTCCTATATCCTTTCTAATTCTGAACTTGTCTAATTTGAATCCATTATTGCGGGTTCTCTCTTGGAGAGATATCCTCAAGACCTTATTTATATCCCATTTGTTAATACCCATCTTCCACTTATACACTTCGATCATGTCTTTCCTCATTCTTCGTCTTACAAGTGAATGTAATTTTAGGGTCTTCAATCTTTCTTTATACTGAAGATTTCTATAGTAGAGTTGGAAGTGGGGCATGGCAGCTGGAGTTGTCACAGGTAGGTGAGGGAGGGCCACTAATGAAAGTAGGTCAAGCTAAACAGATATCATTAATAAGAGTAGGAGAAGACATCCCCATGGTGGTGTCGTGTGAAACAAATATAAATGGCATTCAATACTGACAAGTTGATGAATAAGATATGCATGGAAAACTTGGTTAACTCTTTTTGCAGCAACACTGTTGCATCTTGGAATGGGGTGTCTTTTCCAACTCTATCACTAGTAGTTTTTTTAGCACGACCTACTTCCACTGGTGGGTCTTGCTCACCTGTGACATGACATCTTTAACTACTGCTACACCTCACTTCTATCTCCAGTATATAAATCTGGTCTCATGCCTCTGCTTTAGGCTAAGTGATTTACTACCTATTCAAGGCTGAGGGACTGATCACCTCAAAATTGCCTGCTGTGCAGGTAAAGCTTAATGGCAATAAGGATAAGTATTATACGGTTGTCTCACTCAATTTGTTACTTGTGTATACCATTTATAATATGATGACTTGTAAATATCCACTCATATCACTTCTCACACATTACTTACACTGATTACTTGAAATTATGGTTTTAATGATATTTTCCATATTGTGCACAAGTTTTCTTGATCACAAGGTTGACAATCCAAGTCTCAAATAGGATGGAAAATATCTACACATGGAGTTTTCTGTGCTTTGTGTTGGCCATTCTAGTATATCACCAAGACTACAGTTTTGCTTTCAACAAACCGGACGTATCCCACCAAGGCAGGATGGCCCAAAAGGAAAAACTAAAGTTTCTCTTTTGAAATTTAGTAATACAGTGGTACCCTGACTTACGATATTTTTTCATTCCAGAATGCTGTTCAAGTGCCATTACCAAACGAATTTATCTCCATAAGAAATGAAGTAAAATAGACTAGTCCTTTTAGACCCCCAAAATTACACTTACAAAAGCATTTAAAAAAATAAACTTACATAAAAGGGTGTGTTTGGGGACCATCGTAAGTCGGGGTACCACTGTACAGTGGAATCACGGATTTCGTACTCACCGAATATTGTACGTTTTGATTTTAAAACACTTTTTTGTGCGAAATTTTGGTCTGGATTTCGTACCTCCGCCCGGAAATCATACGTATCAGACGCGTCCGTCCGCCCGGGATGCTGCCACTCGTTTATGTGTCTCAGTCTGGCTCTGTCACTGGTCGAGTGAGCATTACTTCGCGCGTTCCATTGTTTTTTGTGCTTATCTATTGAGTGTAACTGCGAAATAAGCCACCATGGGCCCAAAGAAAGTTCCTAGTGCCAGTCCTTTGGTAAAGAAGGTGAGAAACACGATAGAATTCAAGAAAGAGTGTGTAGAAAAATATGAAAGTGGCGTACGTTTAGCTGGGCTTGCCAGGATGTATGGGAAGTTGAAATCAATAATCTGTTCCATCCTGGCAAAGAAAGTAGAAATCAAAGAAGCTAAAGTTGCAAAAGGGGTAAATATGCTAACGAAACAGAGATCACAAACAATCGAAGATGTGGAGAAGTTGTTGTTGGTGTGGATCAATGAAAAACAGTTAGCGGGAGATAGTGTTGTGGAGTCGATCATTTGCGAAAAGGCAAGGCAGTTGCATGCAGATCTCATAAAGAAAATGCCTGGAACGAGTGCTGCTGTTAGCGAATTTAAGGCCAGCAGAGGCTAGTTCAACAGATTCAAGAAGCGTAGTGGCATACACAGTGTTGTAAGGCATGGTGAGGCTGCAAGTTCAGACAAACGTGTGGCCGAAGAATTCGTTGATGAATTCAAGGAGTACGTAGAGGCTGAAGGATTCGTTCCCCAACAAGTATTCAATTGTGACGAAACAGGCCTCTTTTGAAAGAAAATGCCAAAAAGGACCTAGATCACGCAGGAGGAGAAGGCACTGCCAGGACACAAGCCTATGAAGGATAGGCTAACTCTTTTGTTCTGTGCTAAATCTAGTGTATCACTGAAAATCTCCGAGTGTTCAAGAAAAACAATGTCATCAAGAGTAAATTGTGTGTGATGTGGAAAGCTAATAATAAGGCATGGGTCACGAGGCAAATTTTCATTGAATAGGTCCATGAAGTGTTTGGCCCGAGTGTGAAAAAATACCTCCTGGAAAATAACTTGCCTCTCAAGTGCCTCCTGGTACTTGGACAGTGCCCCTGCTCATCCTCCAGACTTGGAAGACCAATTGTTTAGGAACTTCAGTTTTATAATAGTGAAGTTCTTGCCTCCTAACACCACTCTTCTCATCCAGCCCATGGACCAGTAGGTCATTTCTAACTTCAAAAAACTCTACATGAAAGCAATGTTTCAAAGGTGCTTTGAAGTGACCTTGGACACTGAATTGACCCTAAGAGAGTTCTGGAGTAATCACTTCAATATCCTCCATTGCATAAGCCTTATAGCTAAGGCTTGGTAGGGAGTGACTTCCAGGACTTTGAACTCTTCTTGGTGAAAATTGTGGCCAGAATATGTCCTCGACAAGGATTTTGAAGGGCTTGAGGCTGAACCTGACGACCCTAAGCCTGTTGTGGAATCTATTGTCTGGGGATGTCCATGGGGTTGGAGGTGAGTGGCCAATATGTGGAAGAGTTGGTGGAGGACCACAGGAAAGAGCTAACCACTGAAGAGCTGCAAGACCTTCACCTGGAACAGCAACAGACCTTAGCTGAGGAAATTGCTTCAGAGGAGGAGGAAGAGAGAGGGAAGAAGGTGCCTTCTTCAGTGATTAAGGACATGTGTGCAAAGTGGAATGAGTTGCAAACTTTTGTGGAAATATATCACCCTGACCAAGCTGATACAAGCCGTATCTGCAACATGTTCAGTGACAATACCTTGTCCCATTTTAGGCAAATTTTAGAGATTCCAGAAACAGAGCTCTCGGGACAGATTTTTTGTGCGACAGGGGTCCAGTGACTCTCAAGCTGGTTCTAGTGCCAGTAAAAGACAAGGGAAGTAACCCCGGATAGGGTTTTGATACCTGAAGTCCTTATAGAGGGGGATTTTCCTTCTAAACAATAAGCTCTCCTGTCTCTCCCCTCCTCCTCGTCTTCCATACACCAACAAGAGTCCTCAATAAAGGTATGTAATAGTGATTTAAATGTTCATTTATCCATTTCATTAGTGCTTTTATTTATTTCTCATTGTTTTCTGTATGTAAAACTATAGTTATTCTTTAAAAAAATTATTTTTGTTAATATTTTTGGGGGTTTGGAATGGATTAATTGTACAGTGGTACCTCGAGTTACGATATTTTTTCGTTCGAGAATGCTGTTCAAGTGCCATTACCAAACGAATTTATCCCCATAAGGAATAATGTAAAATAGACTAGTCCTTTTACACCCCCAAAAATATACTTACAAAAGCATTTAAAAAAATAAACTTACATAAAAGGGCAATTTTGGGGACCATCGTAACTCGAGGTACCACTGTATTTACATTATTTCTTATGGGAAATATTACTTCGGTTTTCGTACGTTTCGGATTTAGACCAACCTTCTGGAACAGATTAAATACGAAATCCGGGGTTTCACTGTATACACAGAAGTGGTAACTAGCCTCTTGTTCCCAGCATTTCAGTCGCCTCTTACGGCACACATGGCTCATGGAGGAAGAATAGTAAATAAACAAGAAGAAGAACTAGTAAGGAAACAAGAAAACCCAGAGGGGTGTGTGTATAAATATGCTTGTCTATGCATGTGCAGTGTGACCTAAGTGTAAGTAGAAGTAGCAAGACGTACCTGAAATCTTGCATGTTTGAGACAGAAAAAGACACCAGCAATCCTACCATGATGTAAAAGAATTACAGGCTTCCATTTCATACTTTCTTGGTAGGACAGTAGTACCTCCCTGGGCGGTTGCAAGTCTATGGTTATTGTTGTTTATTATCTCTCAACTTAATCATTCTGACCATAGGTTCTGCTTGCTTTCCTAATATTATGGCACAGTTGCATTACCATATTGAAGGTCTGAAAGATTTCCATATAAAAAGTTACTATTCATTAAGAGATTATATTGAATAATTTTGACTTGTGGAGGCTTTCAGTTTATAGATCTTGTTAATCTTTGTGTAATTTGTCAAACATTCTTGTTAACAGGTTTCATCCAAACCTCATTATTGGAGGTACTTACTCAGGACAGATTGTTTTGTGGGACAACCGAAGTCAGAAGCGAACTCCAGTCCAGCGGAGCCCTCTCTCAGCATCGGCTCACACAGTAAAAAAAAAAATTAGTTTTTGTGTTTTCCCTGTAGAATACAGTATTTGTAATATTTTTGTGTGTTAATAACATGTTTCTATAGGTGCTACAATGCACATCTGCCAATGCTGTATAACTTTAAATATTCAGATTGTAGAATTAAAAAACATTGTGAGGTTACAAAGATTATAATTCAGAGGGCTGAGGTGGTTTGGACATTTAGAGAGGATGGAGAGGGAAGGTGATGGTGTATACAACTGTGGTGGATGTTAGGAGTGGTAAGGGTCATCCCAGGAACTGTGGAATGGAAGGGGTAAAAGAGGCTTTGAGCATTAGGGGCTTCAGCAATCTAGCAGGAATGTGAGTGTGTGTTAGACTGGAGTGAATGGAGAGAAAGGATTTTTAATTGACATGCTGTTGGAGTGTGAGCAAGGTAACATTTATGAAGCTAATCAGGGTGAGCTGGATTTGAGTCCTGGATATAAGAAGGGTGTTGCCTTCACTCTGATGGAGGTGCAAGGTGTTGCAGTTAGGAAGATTATCTGAATTATGATGTCTACAGACTTCTTGTAACCCAGTGAATGATAGTGAATGTGTTTTCCTTTAGGGGTCACCCTACCTTGGTGGGGAAAATGGCCAGTAAGCTAATAAAAAGTATTAGCAGTTGATAAAATGGCATTTAGAGCTTTAAAGATACTATATTTTCCTTCTTTTAGAATGGAGTTATTTACATTATATTCTTTTTATCATGTAGCATCCAGTGTACTGTATGAAGGTGGTGGGAACACAGAATGCTCACAACTTGATCAGTGTGAGCACTGATGGCAAAATGTGCTCGTGGTCCCTTGACATGCTCTCTCAACCCCAGGTTAGTATTTACTTCTGTTGTGTCACCCTTATTGCTTTAACCCACTTTTTGTGAATATATTAATACAGCCTCTCCTCACTTAGCGACGTACTTGTTTACTGACGCCTTGGACTTACGACAGGCTCTCTGGCCAGTATTCATACCTAAATAATGTATATTAGAGCTGATTTCCTCTATTCTGTTTATTTCAGTATACAGTACACTACTGTAAACATTTAAAAATATACCAGAAATGTTATAAATGGTGCAAAGGTGACATTAAAACAATATCAAAGATGGTTGACACAAACTCACTACCATTATAATATGCTCCTCACTCATTCATTTATCGACACGGTCTTAGGAACAGAACTCCATCGTTAAGTGAGGAGACGCTGTATATTAATAGAAATAATAACAGGTAGTAGGTTGATAGACAGCAACCACTCAGGGAGGTACTACCGTCCTACCAAGTGAGTGTAAAAAGGAAACCTGTATATTTTGTTTTACATGATGGTAGGATTGCTGGTGTATTTTTTTTGTCTCATAAACATGCAAGATTTCAGGTACATCTTGCTACTTCTACTTACACTTAGGTCACACTACACATGCATGTACATGTTTATGTATACATACTCATCTGAGTTTTCTTTGATTTTTACCTTTAGAGTTCTTATTCTTATTTCTTTTCATTTCATATCCATGGGGAAGTGGAATAAGAATCTTTCCTCTATAATCCATGTTTGTTGTAAAAGTCAACTAAAATGCCGGGAACAATGGGCTAGTAACCCTTTTCCCGTATAGCTTACTAAAAAGAAAAAGAAGAAAACCGTCA
This sequence comes from Cherax destructor, assembly GCA_009830355.1. Classification (NCBI taxonomy): domain Eukaryota; kingdom Metazoa; phylum Arthropoda; class Malacostraca; order Decapoda; family Parastacidae; genus Cherax; species Cherax destructor. The sequence goes on from WNWK01000957.1 coordinate 208,337, forward strand.
GTCAGATGTTTGAATGTGCGTGGATGTTGTGCGAATGAGATGTGATTGTGGATGTTATGAATGAAAAGAAGCTGGATGTCCTGGCTTTAAGTGAAACAAAGCTGAAGGGGGTAGGACAGTTTCAGTGAGGAGAAATAAATGGGATTAGGTCAGGGGTTTCAAATAGATGATAAATTAGACACATATGCAACACTTGGGTATCAATAAAGATACCCAAGTGTTGCATATGTGTCTAATTTATCAACTTGTTGGTTCTCTGAACCATTCATCTACATGGTTTCAAATAAAGTTAGAGCTAAAGAAGGAGTAGCAATAATGTTGAAGGATAAGTTATGGCAGGAAAAGAAGGAATATAAATGTATAAATTCAAGGATTATGTGGAGTAAAATAAGGGTTGGATGTGAAAAGTGGGTTATAGTAAGTGCTTATGCACCTGGAGAAGAGAGAAGTGTAGAGGAGAGAGAGATGGAGTTGTAAAAGAAGTAAATACCAGGGAGTTGGGGAGGGGGATGGGATTAAATTATGGGGAATCAAGTACAAAAAGGGGAGTTGACACAGTTACTTTTTGCTGATGATACTGTGCTTATGGGAGATTCAAAAGAAAAGTTGCAAAGGTTTTTGGACGAGTTTGGGAGGGTGTGTAAAGGTAGAAAGTTGAGAGTAAACATAAATAAGAGTAAGGTGATGAGGGTATCAAACGATTTAGATAAAGAAAAATTGGATATCACTTTGGAGAGAGGGAGTATGAAAGAAGTAAATGTTTTCAGATATTTGGGAGTTGACTTGTCAGCAGATGGGTTTATGAAGGATGAGGTTAACCATAGAATTGATGAAGGAAAAAAGGTGAGTGGTGCGTTGAGGTATCTGTGGAGACAAAAAGTTACCGATGGAGGCAAAGAAGGGAATGTACGAAAGTATAGTGGTACCAACACTCTTATATGGGTGTGAAGCTTGGGTTGAAAATGCTGCATTGAGGAGGCAGTGGAGATGTCCTGTCTAAGGGTAATGTGTGGTGTAAATATTATGCAGAGAATTCGGAGTGTGGATATAGGAGGAGGTGTGTAGTTACTAAAAGTATTTAGTCAGAGGGCTGAAGAGGGGTTGTTGAGGTGGTTTGGTCATTTAGAGAGAATGGATCAAAGTAGAATGACTTGGAGAGCATATAAATCTGAAGGGAAAGGAAGGCGGGGTAGGGGTCGTCCTCGAAAAGGTTGGAGAGAGGGGGTGTAAAGGAGTTTTTGTGGGCGAGGGGCTTGGATTTCCAGCAAGTATGCGTGTGAGCGTGTTAGATAGGGGTAAATGGAGACGAATGGTTTTTGGGACATGACGAGCTGTTGAAGTGTGAGCAGGGTAATATTTTGTGAAGGGTTTCAGGGAAACCAGTTAGCCAGACTTGAGTCCTGGAAATGGGAAGTACAATGCCTGCACTTTAAAGGAGGGGTTTGGGATATTGGCAGTTTGGAAGGACTTCTAAACTGTCGTATCTGAGCGCCTCTGCAAAGACAGTGATTATGTATGAATGAGGTGAAAGTGTTAAATGATGATGAAAGTATTTTGGAGATTTTCTTTCTTTTTGGATCACCCTGCCTCGGTGAGAGATGACAGATGTGTTGGGAAAAAAAAATCATATCTCTAATTCTATGCCTTTCTAGAGAATGCAGATTCAGGGCCTCAGTCTGTCCTCATAGGGAAGATTTCTGATGCACTGGATCAACTTTGTCATCCTCCTTTGTACATTTTCTAGTGCATTTATATCCACTGTGTAATATGGTGACCAGAACTGTGCAGCATAATCTAAATGAGGCCTAACCAAAGATATATAGAGTTGAAGAACAATCTGAGGACTCCTGTTATTTATGCCTTTTGATATGAAGTCAAGGATTTTGTTTGCTTTATTGCAAACACTTATGCACTGTTGTCTTGGTTTTAGATTACTGCTAACCAGAACTCCTAAATCTCTTTTGCAATCAGTAATATTAAGATCTACATTATTTAGTTTATGTGGCATGTTTTTTTTTCCTGTCAAATTCTTAGAACTTTACATTTGTCTATATTAAACTGCATCTGCCACTTCTTCAACCACTGCATCAGTCTATTCAAATCTTCCTGGAGCACTCTAGTATCCTCGCCAGAATGAATTCAACATCTTATCTTGGTATCATCGGCAAACTTGCTTGTGTCGCTATTTATTTCCTCTTCTATGTCGTTTATGCAAATTATGAACAACAAAGGGGCTGTGAATGAATGGTTCAGAGAACCGACGAGTTGGTAAATTAGACACATATGCAACACCCAAGTGTTGCATATGTGTCTAATTTACCAACAAAGGGGCTAACACTGACCTCTGTGGAATGGGTTATCCTAAGTTATGTTGGGTTATTAACATTCTCATCCCTACAACACACAAGCCAACATAAGCCAGGTAGTGTGAATTAGTTCCAGTTCTGCTCACCACAGCATCAGTTGCTGAAAGGTAATGGTTCATTTACATTGGATAAGATTACTCTTTACTTTTTTGTGTTTTTTTACATCCTATAATCAAGAGTTTTTCCAAGCACTTTTCTCCTGCAAATTAAATCTGAGTAGTAATTTTGTTTGGACTTCATACTTACACTTGTAAAGGTTATAAAGTATCACTTAGAAATTTCCATTGAGAGGAGGCCTAGTCTCTAGTCTATGTTTTTTATTGATCTGAGCAAGCCTTTAGTGAGCCGTGGATTGTGTTAGACTTTGGTGGTAGTGAATATTGTGGTTATATTTTGTAATGTTGAAGTTATCCACTTCATAATTTATGTTATGGTTGACGCTGAAATGTTTAGAATGTTTGACACTTCAGGTCATTGGATAAGTTTGTTTATTATCAAGTTTCATAGTGTTTCACTTAAATATGTTGGAGGGAGGGAATCTATATGTTGCTCTGAGTGTTATTAGATTTTCATGAGAGCTGAAGTAAATTGAACAGATATACATTTTCCATGTTGATACCTAGAGTTTGACATTTAGATTGTAATTCACTAGCAGAATTAATACAGCTATGAATATCAGTGATAGCATTACTGAGCTTCCTTAAATACCTTGTATTATAGTCAGACATTTAAACTATGCTCTTACTAAGGACACCTTCAACAATATTTTTCTGTGTAGTAATTACAGGTTTAATCAGTGTTTATATACAGACAAAATGGAATTGAATACAGCAGTTGATTGAATGAGAGTAAGTGTTTTTCCTCTTTTGGGTCACCCTACCTTTGTGGGAGACAGCAGTGGAGGTAAAATAAATTTTTTTTTGTATATGGGGTAATGAATATAAAGATATTGAGTACAGCTTGGGTTGAAATTTTTTAACTAGTTTTACACTATCAGAGTTGCATATCACTGGTACCTAGAGTAGTAGGTTGTATCTGAAGGCTTAATTTACATTATAAAGGTCACACTTTGTCAGGAATTTGGTTATGTCATGTTCATAATTATTATATATCTGTTAACTGTACTAACTAAACCTTACTGTACTTTACCTTTTAAGGAGTCAATGGAGCTACAGCACAAGCAGTCACGAGCAGTTGCTGTAACTTGTATGGCCTTTCCACATGGTGATGTCAACAATTTTATAGTTGGATCAGAAGAAGGGGCTGTATTCACTGGTAAGTAATGTATGTACGTTATTTAATATCACAAATTTGTATGCTTGTCACTGAATTAAGAGTGAAAGCATGAAAATTGTCATATTTGGCCCAGGGCCAAGCTGAGGGAGCAGGAAAACTCTTGGGTTGCTAAGGTGGTATATTATGAAGGTGAAGGGATGGGGGGGGGTAAAGCTCTAGCTCTTGGTCATGCCTACTACTTTTGACTATCAGTGTGAAAGAGCCATTGTATCTGTTTTTTTAATTCCTGCATGGACTACCTTTTCACTGTATCATGATACAGTTTATCCCACTTCTTTACCACTCCTCTGTGATATTTCTGTGCTTCACTTTGGAGTGTAATTTCCAGTAACATCCTCTTGTTCTTATAGCACCCAAAAAAAAAAAAGAGCCTATCTTTTTGTTCTGTAAATTTTTTGTGTTTGTGGTCATGTCCTCTTACATTACCTTTTTCCCGTCACATTAAGTTTTAGTATTTGCAATTTTTTATCATAACCTAATGTCCTAAATTGAGGCACAATTTTTTATCATAACCTAATGTCCTAAATTGAGGCACGAGTCTTGGTGCACTCCTTTGTGGCTGGACAGAAAAAATCCTCGAAACCTGTCATAGGTATGTCACAGGTTGTTGACCCTTGTTCTCTATATTGGTGCTAAGAAATTTTGCTCATATCTTTTTATGATCTTATATGTTGGTATCATGTTTCCTTTTCTTCCTATCAACTGGCACGAACATTTTTATCTTTCAGTATTTTAAGTAACCTGTATTCCTTGGTGCTGGAAGCCATTTGAAATTTTTTTTGTGTTTCTCTCAATATCTACATTGTTAAGGTACATATAGGTACTCTGCAAAGACAGTGTTGAACGATGATGAAAGTTTTTTTTTGGGGGTCACCCTGCCTCGGTGGGAAACGGTTGACGTGTTAAAAAAAAATGGTATGTACTATGCCACAATTACATATTACAGTTTTGGTCTAACTTATATTATGAATAGGATTTTTAGCATTTGTTCATTCATATATACAGTAGACCCTCATTTAGCACGACTATGTTGCGCGTTTTGGGTATTACGCGATTGAAGAATTGCGGCACATTTTTATCTAACACGACGTAAACCTTATATTACACGATTCGCTGGAGGGGAAGAATTTTGAGCCCGCGGTCGCCTGCAGTAGGTTAAACCATTGAGTCAGTGGGGATTCCTACCAAGGGTGGCTATGAGCCACAACAAGTGTTTAATGCTGACGAGACAAGTGTTTTCTGGACGAAAATGCCAACATGAACTTATATCAGTCAGCAAGAGAAAAGTGCAGCAGGCTTCAAGACAGCAAAGGATCGCTTCACCTTGCTCCTTTTGGGTAATGCATCAGGTGATTTCAAGTGTAAGCCCATGGTTATTTACCGCTGTAAGAATCCTCATGCCTTGAGGAAAAGGGAATTTGTTTTTCCTTCCCACAAACTGTAAGTTTATTCAGGTATACAGAGATAGTTACATTGATTATCATACATAGCAGCATATGTGTAGAGAACCTAGGATAACCCAAAGTGTTATCGAAGAGAACCTAGGATAACCCAAAGTTTGGGTTATCCTAGGTTCTCTACACATATGCTGCTATGTATGATAATCTTTGTAACTGTATCTGTGTATACCTGAATAAACTTACTTACAGTTTGCAGGAAGAAAAAAACAAATAACCATTCCCTCAAGAGGCTGGTGCTAATGTTGTGGAACAGCTGGGGAGACCACCCGCCTTCCCATGCTACCCCCCCCCCCAACAACACCCCACCATCCCAGCATTCGTATTCCATATGCGTCAAGCCAGCTGTTTGTCAAGAATAAGAGAGTGAATTGTGTTTTGATCTTTAAATTACTATATCTTGTATCTGCCAAGCAATCATGTCACCCAGTAGGCATACCAGTGTTGCTCAAAGTGGCAAGAAAATGTTTAAACATTTATTAAGTCTTAGAATTAACGAAGAAAAAGATATTAGACAAGACATAACCTGTGGCTGTAATGAAGTGTTACTTTGTACACATAAAAAGATGTAAACATAAGTTTGTGTGACTAACTTACTGACTGACTGGACTGACTTACTGAATGACTTGACTGACTGACTTACTGAATGACTTGACTGACTGACTTACTGAATGACTTGACTGACTGACTTACTGAATGTCTTGACTGACTTACTGAATGTTTTGACTGACTTACTGAATGACTTGACTGACTTACTGAATGACTTGACTGACTTACTGAATGACTTGACTGACTTACTGAATGACTTGACTGACTGACTTACTGAATGTCTTGACTGACTTACTGAATGTCTTGACTGACTTACTGAATGTCTTGACTGACTTACTGAATGTCTTGACTGACTTACTGAATGACTTGACTGACTTACTGAATGACTTGACTGACTGACTTACTGAATGATACTGAATGACTTAACTGACTTACTGAATGGACTGACTTACTGAATGACTTTATTAAAGTTAGAGACACTCAGTACAACCATCGACTTCAGTTCCAGAATCTCTACTAACCACCTCAGCCCAGTAGGGCCACAGCATAACTCTCCACTCTCTTCACAATCATCCACAAACATCAGCACCCACAATTTAAGGTAAATACTATTATTTCTGTTACATTTGTAGTCTTAAGCAGTAAAAACAACATAATACATCACGATAATGAACTACAATTACATATTCTCTTTTATATTTGTAAGATCTGTTGGTCCAAAAAAAACTTGTTTGGCTTTTTTAGGACTCTCAGGAACGTAACCCTATTTTTCCCATAAGTTCTTTTAATTATCTAACACGACGTTTTCAGGAACGTAACTACCGTGCTAAATGAGGGCCTACTGTATACAGTCAACCCAACGTTTTCATGCTTAATCCGTTCCAGAGGGATCGACTAAAACTGAAATCAACAAAAACTGAAGTCGTTTTCCCCATAAGAAATAATGTAAATTTAATTAATCCGTTTCAGACACCCAGGAGTATTAACCCTTTGGGGGTCCAAGGGGTCTCTCTGAAACTCGTTTTCAGGGTCCACGAATTTAAAAAAAAAAAAAATCTTATGAAATGATAGAGAATCTTTTTCCGATCATAACGACACAAAAATTATGAAATTTGATCGAAAACGGAATTATGCTTTTGCGAAGTTAGCGGTATCAATGACATTTATGCATCGGCGATTTCGCCCACTTTGAGCCCTATTTTCGGCAAATTCCAATGTTTGTCTACTAAAATTATAGCTATTTCGCTAGAACTCCATTTCTTCTATTGATTGAATACAAGAAACTGCCTATTTACCAATTTCAACTACCCAAAATAGTGGTCAGAAAATGGCAATTTGGCCAATTTCACACAAATTTCAAACGATGCCAATTTCAAAATAGGGTCATTAATAAACAAGGCAGACATTCCTGGCACTAAAATAACATCTTCTCTGTTCATTAGTCACGTCTCCAGGCCCCTCTTACATTACTTTTGCTTTCCATTTTGAATTTTTATTCTCGCAAAAAATAGATTTACTGTTATGTATTCAACTGCATCATTGTAAAAATGGTATAAATAATATCAGTGCACTTGTGCAAGAATATTAGACTCCAGTTGATGTGTATTGGATGCATGGTGTGATTTGTTTACTCCTGAAGATCGGCCAAAATCGAACATTTTCGCTACTTTGCACTCAGTTTCAAGGTACTTGTCATCGTGAAACCAGTCAAAATTATCTCTATTTCTGTAATATATCATCTATTTTATAAAATGAGACTAAGAAAACGAGAATATAAGTATAAATACCATACAAAAATAGACTGCAAAGTTGGTTTTAAACCAAAAACACGGTCAGAGTTTTTTTTTTCCTCATTATGCACTGTGGTGCAGGAATTTTTTTATACTGCGCACACTGACCGCACAGACCCATTCTATCACATCTAGGCCTAACAGCCTGTTTCTGCTTGATTTGAGGGCGCTAGAATTTAGGCGTATTAGTACGTCAATAACCCCAGGGCGTTAGCCGTACTAGTACGACCAAAACCCCGAAAGGGTTAAGAAAAAATAATTTTTTAAAGATTAAATATAGATTTACATACAGAAAAGAATGACAAATAAATATAAAGCACTAATAACATGTATAAATGAACATTTAACATCACACTTACCTTTATTGGCGACTCTTGTTGGTGTATGGAAGATGGAGAGGAGGAGAGAGGGAGGCGAGTTTATTGTTTGGAGGCAGGAAAAAATGCTTCAATTTGACACTAATATCAGCTCTACAGCTTATTTATCTATAAAAATTCATCTAATATGACATAATAAATAATATTAATAACATAGAAACATGATATATACTCTAGAATGAATAAAATATGTCATTATGTATGAGAGAACTGGCGGTAGTGTTATTGTTGTTGGGTTTAAGGGCCACTGACCATAAGCTGTACATATACTGCTGGTGGTGGTGGTCGGCGGCAGCAGCAGGCTGCCACCACCTCTATTCACACAATGTACATAATTCATAAATAAGAAATATTTACACTTTAATTTATAAATAAATATTTACACTTTAATTTATAAATAAGAAATATTTACACTTTAATTTATAAATAAGAAATATTCACACTTATATAAATAAGAAATATTTACACTTACCTTGGAGGAGATGTTGGCAGAGGGCGGCTCTGGTCTCAGTGCCCCTATATTCCTCAAACAAACAATGGAGGAGTTAAGTTTCGTGTCGTCATTTTTCTATCGATTAATGGCTTAGCTTACTTGCTACACTGTTAATGCTACACTTTATCACTGGCTGGTGCTATAGCCTGTATCGACTCCACTTTGATACTTTGCTAAGATTTCTTTCTTTAACCCTTTGGGGGTCGACAGGCCTTCTCAGGAAAGTGTTCCTGGGGTCGAAAATTTTTTGGAAAAAAAAAAATTAATTTTTTCTTATGAAATGATAGAGAATCTTTTTCCGATCATAACGCCCCCAAAATTATGAAATTTGATCGAAAACTAACGAAATTATGCTTTCGCGAAGTTATCAGTATCTATGACACTGACGCATCAGCGATTTCACCCACTTCGAGCCCTATTTTCGACAAATTCCAATGTTTCAGTCTCCTAAAATTATAGCTATTTCGCTAGAACTCCATTTCTTCCATCGAATGAGTAGAAGAAACTGCATATTTACCAATTTCATCTACCCAAAATAGTGGTCAGAAAATGGCAATTTTCCAATTTCACACAAATTTCAAACGATGCCAATTTCAAAATAGGGTCCAGAGTAAACAAGGCAGACATTCCTGGCACTAAAATAACGTTCTTTGTTCATTAGCCACGTCTCCAGGCCCCTGTTCCATTACTTTTGCTTTCCATTTTGAATTTTTATTCTCACAAAAATAGAAGATTTACTGTTATGTATACAACTGCATTATTGTAAAAATGGTATAAATAATATCAGAGCACTTGTCCATGAATATAAGACTCGCCAGTTGATGTGTATTGGACGCATGGTGTGATTTGTTTACTTTTGAACATCGTCAAAAATCGAACATTTTCGCTACTTTGAGCTCAATTTCAAGGTACTTGTCCTTGTCATACCAATCAAAATCATCTCTATTTCTGTAATATATCTTCCATTCTATCAAATGAGACCAAGAAAACGAGAATACATCAATAAATACCATACGAAAATCGACTGCAAAGTCGCTGTTTTAATCGAAAAAAACGGTCAGAGTTTTTTTTCTCTCATTATGCAGTGTGTACTGCAGGATTTTTTTTATACTGCGCACACTGACCACACAGACCCATTCTTTCATATGTGTGCCTACCAAACGTTTTCTGCTTAAATTGAGGCCGCTAGAATTTGGGCGTACTAGTACGGCACCAACCCCTGCTCATAAAACGTACTAGTACGGCACCGACCCCGAAAGGGTTAATTCTATGGTGTTCCTCACTTTCTTTATCAAAGGACTGACACTAGGAGCTTTCTTTGGGCCCATGGTGGCTTATTTAGCAGTCACACACAATAATCAATGGCCAAAAACAATGTATTGTTAAGAAATGTTTTGTATGAACTCGCAGGATAATGTTCACTCAACCAGAAACAATGCTACACTGCCTGAGAATGTACGTGGGAGGCGGGCTTTGTATGTGCACTGGGCAGGTTCCGTACCATGAACGAAAACGGAGCCAATCACCGAAAACGGAGGTAATATTTCCACAAAAAAAGTGCCTGAAAACTGAAATCACTGAAAACGGAGATACACAAAAACGGAGGGTTGACTGTACAGTGGACCCCCCGATTACGTCATTTTTTCGTTTCAGAATGCTGTTCAAGTGCCGTTACTGAACGAATTTGTTCCCATAAGGAATAATGTAAATTAGATTAGTCTTTTTAGACCCCCCAAAAATACACTTAAAAAAGAACTTACAAAAATAAACTTACATAAAAGGGCGAGTTTGGAGACTAACGTAAACCGGAGGTCCACTGTATATACATGTATATATATGAAAGCTGTTTTAAAGTTGGCCTGTGTAGTATATATGTTATTCACTAGTACACTTATGTGACCTGGTGAGTCTTTTTGTTTATAATTACTTGTATATGCACCTCACTATCTGACCCTAGCAATATTTTATCATAATTTTTATTCATGTGGCCTGGTGGTAAGTGTTCCTGTTTGTACAGGTTGGCCATCACTAATCCGGCATCATTGGGACCTGTAGGGTGCCGGATTAGTGATTTTGCCACTTTAGTGATTTTCGCCACTTAACCCAGTGGCGATATTTACGCATTGGCGATTTCCACCACTTTATGCCCTATTTTTGGCCCATTTCATTGTTCCAGTCTACCAAACTCATAGCTATTTTGCTAGTATTCCTTTGATCTGTTGATTGAGTACAAGAAGCTGCCCATTTACCTATTTCAACTACCCAAAAAAGTGGTCAGAAATTAGTAATTTGGCCAGTTTCACACAAATATCAAGAGATACCGATTTCAAAATAGGGTCCAGAGTAAATAGTGCAGACATTTCTCGCAATAAAATAACATTTTCTCTGTTCATTAGTCATGTATCCAGGCCCCTTTTATATTACGCTTGCTTTCCATTTTGAATTTTTATTTACACATAAAATAGAAGATTTACGGTTATGTTCAAGAGAAAACAAATGACGTCACCATCCAATACGTGCCCAACTGACTGGTCTAATACGCAGTCACGACTGCGTATTAGACCAGCCAGTTGGGCACGTATTGGATGGTGACGTCATTTGTTTTCTCTTTAACATTGGCAAAAATAAAACATTTCTGCTAATTTGAGCTCAATTTTAAAGTACTTTTCAGAGTGAAACCAATCAAAATTATATCTATTTCTGTAATATATCTTCCATTCATTACTAATGGGAGTTGGCACAGTTACTTTTTGCTGATGATATTGTGCTTTTGGAAAATTCTAAAGAAAAGTTGCAAAGGTTAGTGGACGAGTTTGGGAGGGTGTGTAAAGGTAGAAAGTTGAAAGTGCACATAGATAAGAGTAAGGTAATGAGGGTATCAAACGATTTAAATAAAGGAAAATTGGATATCACATTGGAGAGAGGGATTATGGAAAAAGTAAATGTTTTCAGATATTTGGGAGTTGACTTGTCAGCGGATGGGTTTATGAAGGATGAGGTTAACCATAGAACTGATGAAGGAAAAAAGGTGAGTAGTGCATTGAGGTATCTGTGGAGACAAAAAAACGTTATCCATGGAGGCAAAGAAGGGAATGTACGAAAGTATAGTGGTACCAACACTCTTATATGGGTGTGAAGCATGGGTTGCAAATGCTGCAGCGAGGAGGAGGCTGGAGGCAGTGGAGATGTCCTGTCTAATGGCAATGTGTGGTGTAAATATTATGCAGAAAATTCGGAGTGTGGAAATTAGGAGGAGGTGTGGAGTTACTAAAAGTATTAGTCAGAGGGCTGAAGAGGGGTTGTTGAGGTGATTTGGTCATTTAGAGAGAATGGATCAAAGTAGAATGACTTGGAGAGCGTATAAATCTGTAGGGGAAGGAAGGCGGGGTAGGGGTTGTCCTCGAAAAGGTTGGAGGGAGGGGGTAAAGGAGGTATGTGGGCGAAGGGCTTGGACTTCCAGCAAGCATGTGTAAGCGTGTTAGATAGGAGTGAATGGAGACGAATGGTTTTTGGGACCTGACGACCTGTTGGAGTGTGAGCAGGGTAACATTTTATGAAGGGATTCAGGGAAACCAGTTAATTGATTTAGTTGGACTGGAGTCCTGGAAATGGGAAGTACAATGCCTGCACTTTAAAGGAGGGGTCTGGGATAGTGACAGCTGGGAGGGACTTATTCTCAGCTGTCGTATCTGAGCGCCTCTGCAAAGACAGTGATTATGTATGAGTGAGGTGAAAGTGTTGAATGATGATGAAAGTATTTTCTTTTTGGTGATTTTCTTTCTTTTTGGGTCACCCTGCTTCGGTGGGAGACGGCCGACTTGTTGAAAAAAATAAAAAAATCTTCCATGCTATCAAATGAGACCAAAAAATCAGAATACAGTGGACCCCCGGCTAACGTTCATTCCAGATAACGTTTTTTCGGCTAAAGGTTGCTTTTTACGGTCAATATTTTTTTCGGCTAGCATTATTTACTCAGCTAGCGTTACGTACCGGACCTGTCTGCCCGCTCTGCGCTTGCGCACCTCCTCCCAGGACGCCAGTCCAGCGTTGTTTACACTTGAGTGAACATTACCCAGCGCGCTCTTTCAAGCATTCACAATACATTTGGTGTCTTTTTTGGTGATTTAGGGACTGTCACTGTGAAATAAGTCACCATGGGTCCAAAGAAGCTTCCTAGTGGCACCCCAGTGGTAAAGAGAGTGAGGAACACCATCGAACTGAAGAAGGAGATTGTTGAAAAATATGAGAGTGGCGTACGTGTGGGTGAGCTTGCCAGGATGTATGGAAAAAGACAATCTACTATCACCACTATCCTGGCAAAGAGAAAAGAAATCAAGGAAGCTAACGTTGCAAAAGGGGTTGATTTATTTACGAAACAAAGATCGAAAACAGTGGATGAAGTTGAGAAGTTATTACTGTTATGGATCAATGAAAAACAGATAGCGGGTGATAGTATTTCCACGGCGATAATTTGTGAAAAGGCAAGGCAGTTGCACGCAGATCTTGTCAAGACAATGCCTGGAACCAGTGGTGAGGCGAGTGATTTTAAAGCCAGCAGAGGCTGGTTTGAGAGGTTTAAGAAACGTAGTGACATACACTGTGTTGTGAGGCATGGTGAGGCAGCCAGCTCAGACAAACGAGCAGCTGAAAAATTTGTGCAGGAATTCCAGGGGTTCATAGCCACTGAACAATTCCTCCCCCAACAAGTGTTTAATTGTGATGAAACAGGCCTCTTTTGGAAGAAAATGCCAAAGAGGACCTTCATTACTAAGGAGGAAAAAGCACAGCCAGGACACAAGCCTATGAAAGACAGGCTAACTCTTATGATGTGTGCCAATGCCATTGGTGATTTTAAAGTGAAGCCTTTACTGGTGTATCACTCAGAAAATCCCAGAGCCTTCAAGAAACACAATGTTAACAGGAATAATTTGTGTGTGCATTGGAAGGCTAACAGTAATGCATGGGTCTCTAATGACTTTTTTGTGGAATGGTTGACTGCAGTGTTTGGCCCTAGTGTGAAGAAATACCTCTTGGAAAAGAAATTGCCACTCAAGTGCCTCCTGCTACTGGACAATGCTCCTGCTCATCCTCACAACTTGGATGACCTTTTGTCTGATAAGTTTAGTTTCATCACAGTGAAGTTCTTGCCTCCTAACACCACTCCTCTTATCCAGCCCATGGACCAGCAGGTCATTTCCAACTTCAAGAAACTGTACCCCAAAGCATTGTTTCAAAGGTGCTTTGATGTAACTTCAGCCTCTGCATTAACCCTAAGAGAGTTCTGGAAAGATCACTTCAATATCGTGCATTGCATAGGCCTTATAGGTAATGCTTGGGAGGGAGTGACTTCCAGGACTTTGAACTCTGCTTGGAGACCACTGTGGCCAGATTGTGTTGAAAAGAGGGATTTTGAAGGATTTGAGGCTGGCCCTGACGACCCTGTGCCTGTTGTGGACTCTATAGTGGCATTGGGGAACAGCCTGGGGTTGGAGGTAAGTGGTGAGGATGTGGAAGAGTTGGTGGAGGAGCACAGGGTAGACCTAACCACTGAAGAGCTGAGAGAGCTTCATCAGCAACAGCAGCAGACGACATTTAAGGAAATTGATTCAAAGGAGGAGGCTGGACAGGTTGAGGTAGTAACTTCTTCAGAGATTAAGGAAATTTTTCCAAATGGGCTGATGTGCAGACATTTGTTGAAAAACACCACCCTGAGCAAGCTGAAGCAAACCACATCTGCAACATGTTCAGTGACAGAATCTTGCCCCACTTCAGAAAAATGTTGAAGAGTCGCCAGAAACAGAGGACTCTGGACAGTTTTTTTTCTAAGAAGAGTTCTAGTGACTTTCAAGCTGGTCCTAGTGGCATTAAAAGACCAAGAAGGGAAGTAACCCCAGAGAGGGACTTGTTACCTGAAGTCCTTTGGAGGGAGATTCCCTTCCAAAACTAAGCACTCCCTCACTCCTCCTCCCAGTCTTAAAGATGCCAGCAAGTGTCTTCAATAAAGGTAAGTAAATGTTTTTTTTGGATGTCTGTAACGGATTAATTGTATTTACATTATTTCTTATGGGAAATATGGTTTCAGATAACGTTTTTTTCGGTTAAAGCTCTAGCTCCTGGAACGGATTAAGAACGTTAACCGGGGGTCCACTGTACAATTATACAAACAATGCAAAAACACACTGCAAAGTCACTGTTTAACTCCAAAAGCACAGTCTATTTTTCTCACCATGCACTGCGTGCTGCAGGATTTTTTTCTTGTATAGTGCACACTTACCACAGACCTATTCTTTCATACGTAGGCCTAAATTTACTGGCTGCTGTTGGTTGCCATGAGCTGAGCTCATGGCGACCAACAGTGGCTTCAAAGCCACCTTATATTTTATGGAAAATATATACGGTGTATGTGCTTTACACAACGAAAAGCATATTTTTAATTTGTTGGAACCATGGCTAAGGCTAAAAGTGAACAGGTTATGATAATAAATGGAGAAAAAGAAATTGGAATGACTTATGCAGCTAGTAACATCACCAAACAGTAGCAGCAGGTTGGTGTGGTGACCCCGGAAATTTGAAATTATGCTAGCTGAAATTAGTGCTGGATTACTGATTGCCGAATTAGTGATGGCCAACCTGTATTACGTACATGACACTTTTTTTTTTTTTTTTTTCAACAAGTCGGCCGTCTCCCACCGAGGCAGGGTGACCCAAAAAGAAAGAAAATCCCCAAAAAGAAAAATCTTTCATCATCATTCAACACTTTCACCACACTCATACATAATCACTGTCTTTGCAGAGGAGCTCAGATACGACAGCTGAGAAAAGTCCCTCCCAGCTGTCACTATCTCAGACCCCTCCTTTAAAGTGCAGGCATTGTACTTCCCATTTCCAGGACTCCAGTCCAACTAAATCAATTAACTGGTTTCCCTGAATCCCTTCACACAATGTTACCCTGCTCACACTCCAACAGATCGTCATGTCCCAAAAACCATTCGTCTCCATTCACTCCTATCTAACACGCTCACACATGCTTGCTGGAAGTCCAAGCCCCTCGCCCACAAAACCACCTTTACCCCTTCCCTCCAACCTTTTCTAGGACGACCCCCTACCCCGCCTTCCTTTCCCTACAGATTTATACGCTCTCCAAGTCATTCTACTTTGATCCATTCTCTCTAAATGACCAAACCACCTCAACAACCCCTCTTCAGCCCTCTGACAAATACTTTTAGTAACTCCACACCTTCTCCTAATTTCCACATTCCGAATTTTCTGCATAATATTTACACCACACATTGCCCTTAGACAGGACATCTCCACTGCCTCCAGCCTCCTCCTCGCTGCAGCATTTGCAACCCATGCTTCACACCCATATAAGAGTGTTGGTACCACTATACTTTCGTACATTCCCTTCTTTGCCTCCATGGATAACGTTTTTGTCTCCACAGATACCTCAATGCACCACTCACCTTTTTCCTTCATCAATTCTATGGTTAACCTCATCCTTCATAAACCCATCCGCTGACACATCAACTCCCAAATATCTGAAAACATTTACTTCTTCCATAATCCCTCTCTCCAATGTGATATCCAATTTTTCTTTATTTAAATCGTTTGATACCCTCATCACCTTACTCTTATCTATGTTCACTTTTAACTTTCTACCTTTACACACACTCCCAAACTCGTCCACTAACCTTTGCAACTTTTCTTTAGAATCTCCCATAAGCACAGTATCATCAGCAAAAGTAACTGTGTCAACTCCCATTTTGCATTTAATTCTCCATAATTTAATCCCACCCCTCTCCCCAACACCCTAGCATTTACTTCTTTTACAACCCCATCTATAAATATATTAAACAACCATGGTGACATTACACAACCCTGTCTAAGACCTACTTTTACCGGGAAGTAATCTCCCTCTCTCCTACACACCCTAACCTGAGCCTCACTATCCTCATAAAAACTCTTTACAGCCTTCAGTAACTTACTACCTATTCCATACACTTGCAACATTTGCCACATTGCTCCCCTATCCACTCTATCATATGCCTTTTCTAAATCCATAAATGCAATAAAACTTCTCTACCTTTATCTAAATACTGTTCACATATATGCTTCACTGTAAACACTTGATCTACACATCCCCTACCCACTCTAAAGCCTCCTTGCTCATCTGCAATCCTACTCTCTGTCTTACCTCTAATTCTTTCAATAATAACCCTGCCATACACTTTACCTGGTATACTCAGTAAACTTATTCCCCTATAATTTTTACACTCTCTTTTATCCCCCTTCCCTTTATATAAAGGAACTATACATGCTCTCTGCCAATCCCTAGGTACCTTCCCCTCTTTCATACATTTATTAAACAAAAATACCAACCACTCCAGCACTATATCCCCCCCTGCTTTTAACATTTCTGTCATGATTCCGTCAATTCCAGCTGCTTTACCCCCTTTCATTCTACGTAATGCCTCACGCACCTCCCCACACTCACATCCTGCTCTTCTTCACTCCTAAACGATGTTGTACCTCCCTGGCCAGTACATGAAATTATCGCCTCCCTCTTTTCATCGACATTTAAAAGTTCCTCAAAATATTCCCGCCATCTACCCAATACCTCCAGCTCCCCATCTACTAACTCCCCTACTCTGTTTTTAACTGACAAATCCATTCGTTCCCTAGGCTTTCTTACCTTGTTTATCTCACTCCAAAATTTTTCTTGTTTTCAGCAAAATTTCTTGACAGAGCCTCTCCCATTCTTTCATCCGCTCTTTTTGCACTCTCTCACCACTCTCTTCACCTTTCTTTTACTCTCCATATACTCTGCTCTTCTACTAACACTTCTGTTTTGTAAAAACCTCTCATAAGCTACCTTTTCTTTTTATCACACCCTTTACTTCTTCATTCCACCACTCACTCCTCTTTCCTCCTGCACCCACCCTCCTATAACCACAAACTTCTGCCCCACATTCTAATACTGCATTTTTAAAACTATCCCAACTCTCTTCAACCCCCACTACTCCTACTTGCACTAGCCCACCTTTCTGACAATAGTTGCTTATATCTCACCCTAACTTCCTCCTCCCTTAGTTTATACACTTTTACCTCTCTCTTACTTGCTGTTGCCATTTTCTTTTTGTCCCATCTACCTTTTACTCTAACTGTAGCTACAACCAAATAATGATCTAATATATCCATTGCCCCTCTATAAACATGTACATCCTGAAGCCTACTCATCAACCTTTTATCCACCAATACATAATCCAACAAACTACTTTCCTTACGTGCTATATCATACCTTGTATATTTATTTATCCTCTTTTTCATAAAATATGTATTACTTATTACCAAACCTCTTTCTACACATAGCTCAATTAATGGCTCCCCATTTACATTTACCCCTGGCACCCCAAATTTACCTACTACTCCCTCCACAACATTTTTACCCACTTTAGCATTAAGATCCCCAACCACAATTACTCTCTCACTTGGTTCAAAACTCCCCACACACTCACTCAACATTTCCCAAAATCTCTCTCTCTCCTCTACACTTCTCTCTTCTCCAGGTGCATAAACACTTACTATAACCCACTTTTCACATCCAACCTTTATTTTACTCCACATAATCCTTGAATTTATACATTTATATTCCTTCTTTACCTGCCATAACTGATTATTCAACATTATTGCCACTCCTTCTTTAGCTCTAACTCTATTTGAAACCCCTGATCTAATCCCATTTATTTCTCCTCACTGTGACACTTGCCAACATTAAAATACATGCTCAATCTTTAACTTTATTAGTTGAATTTATTCCAGGGGTAAACAGTTATTTTTATTATTTTATTTTGCGTTCATTTTTTGTCTTCAAATATATTCACATAGAATAATTTTTTATTCCTTGTGGTAAGCCATTTATGTAAATTAAACACACAGACTTGAGTACAGATGCTTGTGGCACCCTGCTGGTGATGATTTTCCATGAGGACATTTTTCTTTGTAGCTAAAGTTCTCGCTTCACAACACGAGGGTCTGCGTTCGATTCCTAGAGAGGGTAGAAACATTGGGCGTGTTTCTTTACACTGCTTATCTATGTTCACCCATCAGTAAAATGGGTACCTAGGAGTTAGTCGACTGGTGTAGGTCGCATCCTGGGACAAGGACCTAATTTGCGGGAAATGCTCTGCATAACAAGGGGCTTTCTATATAGTAGTATGTCATTGATGTCATCTAGGCCTGTATACCTTGTACATGTACTTGTAGTAAATAAAGATATTATTATTATTATAGATTATGAATGTAGTAAAAATTGTGGGTTTAAAAACATAGTATTAATAAGAATGGTAATTAAAGTAACACACACATCTGATTTAAAGTTGCAAAGGTTAGTGGACGAGTTTGGGAGAGTGTGTAAAGGTAGAAAGTTAAAAGTGAACATAGATAAGAGTAAGGTGATGAGGGTATCAAACGATTTAAATAAAGAAAAATTGGATATCACATTGGAGAGAGGGATTATGGAAGAAGTAAATGTTTTCAGATATTTGGGAGTTGACGTGTCAGCGGATGGGTTTATGAAGGATGAGGTTAACCATAGAATTGATGAAGGAAAAAAGGTGAGTGGTGCATTGAGGTATCTGTGGAGACAAAAAACGTTATCCATGGAGGCAAAGAAGGGAATGTACGAAAGTATAGTGGTACCAACACTCTTATATGGGTGTGAAGCATGGGTTGCAAATGCTGCAGCGAGGAGGAGGCTGGAGGCAGTGGAGATGTCCTGTCTAAGGGCAATGTGTGGTGTAAATATTATGCAGAAAATTCGGAATGTGGAAATTAGGAGAAGGTGTGGAGTTACTAAAAGTATTTGTCAGAGGGCTGAAGAGGGGTTGTTGAGGTGGTTTGGTCATTTAGAGAGAATGGATCAAAGTAGAATGACTTGGAGAGCGTATAAATCTGTAGGGGAAGGAAGGCGGGGTAGGGGTCGTCCTAGAAAAGGTTTGAAGGCAGGGGTAAAGGAGGTTTTGTGGGCGAGGGGCTTGGACTTCCAGCAAGCATGTGTGAGCGTGTTAGATAGGAGTGAATGGAGACGAATGGTTTTTGGGACATGACGATCTGTTGGAGTGTGAGCAGGGTAACATTTTGTGAAGGGATTCAGGGAAACCAGTTAATTGATTTAGTTGGACTTGAGTCCTGAAAATGGGAAGTACAATGGCTGCACTTTAAAGGAGTGGTCTGAGATAGTGACAGCTGGGAGGGACTTTTCTCAGCTGTCGTATCTGAGCTTCTCTGCAAAGACAGTGATTATGTATGAGTGTGGTGAAAGTGTTGAATGATGATGAAAGATTTTTCTTTTTGGGGATTTTCTTTCTTTTTGGGTCACCCTGCCTCGGTGGGAGACGGCCGACTTGTTGAAAAAAAAAAAAAAACACACATCTGATGAAGTTTAGAATTTATGTTAAAAAAAGGAAATTAAAATTTAACATAGACAAAAGCAACTTTCTCCATGGGGAAGTGGAGCAGAATTCTTCCTCCATAAGCCATGCATGTCGTAAGAGGTGACTAAAAATGCCAGGAGCAAGGGGCTAGTAACCCCTTCTGTATACATTACTAAATTTAAAAAAGAGAAACTTTCGTTTTTGTTTTTAGGTCACCCCGCCTCAGTGGGATATGGCCGGTTTGTTGAAAAAAAAGCAACATGATGAAAGTAACAAAAAAGTCTAGGCTTTAAATAAAAGATTAAATGTCAGATTGGAGGAAGTGAGTTTGCAGGAAGTGAATGTATTTAGATATTAGGGAGTGGATGTGAGGTGAGCCATAGAAAAGACAAGGGGGAAAGGAAGTGATTTAAGTTGGGTGTTGAGGTTTCTGTGGACATAATTGAAGGAAAAAGAGAACGTACCAGTGTAGTGGTACCAACACCTCTATGGAGTAGAGGCAGGGGGCTTTAAATGTTTCAGCAAGGAGGAGGCTGGAGGCACTGATGGTAACATGTTTGAGAGCAATATATGGAGTGAATATTATGCCTAGATTTTTAAACATAGAAATTAGAAGATGGTGTAAGGTTACAAAAACTGCATTTCAGAGGGCAGAGGAGAAGTTGTTATGGTTGGGTCATTTACAAAAGATGAAGCAGAATAAGATGATCATGAGAAATGTATAAAGATGGGATGGAAGGAAGGGGGACTAGGTGTTGTTCCAGGAAGGGTATGAAGGAGGTTTTAACCCTTTCAGGGTTTCAGCCGTACTTGTACGGCTTACGCACCAGGGTTTGTGATGTACAGTGTCCATTCCAGAGGGCTTAATGAACAACGAATGTAACAAACTCCGAATCTATTTTCCTCATAAGAAATAATGGAAATAAAATTAATTCGTTCCAGACACCCAAAAGTATTAAAATAAAATATTTTTTTACAACATATAGACATTAAATTACACACAAAACAGTGAGAAATAAAGAAATAATAGTACAATAACATGTCACTTACATTTATTGAAGAGTTGTTGATGTGTGGAAGACGGGAGGAGGGGAGAGGATGGAAGTTTTTTCATTGTTTGGAAGGGAAATCCCCTTCTATAAAGACATCAGGTAACAAGTCCTTCCCTTCCTGCTACACTCCCTGCATGCCTGCTACACTCCCTGCATGCCTGCTACACTCCCTGCATGCCTGCTACACTCCCTGCATGCCTGCTACACTCCCTGCATGCCTGCTACACTCCCTGCATGAATGCTACACTCCCTGCATGAATGCTACTCCCTGCATGAATGCTACACTCCCTGCATGAATGCTACACTCCCTGCATGCCTGCTACACTCCCTGCATGCCTGCTACACTCCCTGCATGAATGCCACACTTCCTGCATGAATGCCACACTCCCTGCATGAATGCCACACTCCCTGCATGAATGCTACACTCCCTGCATGCCTGCTACACTCCCTGCATGAATGCCACACTCCTGCATGAATGCTGCACTCCCTGCATGAATGCTGCACTCACTGCATGAATTCTACACTCCCTGCATGAATGCTGCACTCCCTGCATGAATGCTACACTCTTTACCACAGGGCTGGCACTAGGAGCTTTCTTGGGGCCAATGGTGGCTTATTTAGCAGTTGCAAGCACTAAAAACACAGGAATAATGACAAAATGTATGGTATGAATGCGTGGGTGGCGGTCACTCACTGGTAAACAATAGCACACTGATGCTGAATGGAGTGCCCGGGCCCGCTCAGGCCACGCGTACTCGTCCGGGACGAATCATGAACTCTGAGTGGATTAGTGAGCACCGAGCCAAAATTTTCGGGAAAAAACTTTAACGAATACCGATTTCAACGAACTCCGACGCTAACGAACACTGGGGGTTGACTGTACTAGTACGCCTAAATTCTAGCGCCCTCTAATCAAGCGGAAACAGGCTGTTAGGCCTAGATGTGAGAGAATGGGTCTGTGCGGTCAGTGTGCACAGTATAAAAAAAATCCTGCACCACACAGTGCGTAATGAGGAAAAAAAAAACTCTGACCATGTTTTTTGTTTAACCCTTTCGGGGTTTTGGTCGTACTAGTACGGCTTACGCCCTAGGGTTATGGTCGTACTAGTATGCCTAAATTCTAGCGCCCTCAAATCAAGCAGAAACAGGCTGTTAGGCCTAGATGTGATAGAATGGGTCTGTGCGGTCAGTGTGCGCAGTATAAAAAAAATTCCTGCACCACACAGTGCATAATGAGGAAAAAAAACTGACCGTGTTTTTGGTTTAAAACAGCGACTTTGCAGTCTATTTTTGTATAGTATTTATGCTTGTATTCTCGTTTTATTAGTCTCATTTTATAGAATAGATGATATATTACAGAAATAGAGATAATTTTGACTTGTTTCACGATGACAAGTACCTTGAAACTGAGCGCAAAGTAGCGAAAATGTTCGATTTTGGCCGATGTTCAAGAGTAAACAAATCACACCATGCGTCCAATACACATCAACTGGAGAGTCTAATATTCTTGCACAAGTGTGCTGATATTATTTATACCATTTTTACAATGATGCAGTTGTATACATAACAGTAAATCTTTTATTTTTTGTGAGAATAAAAATTCAAAATGGAAAGCAAAAGTAATGTAAGAGGGGCCTGGAGACGTGACTAATGAACAGAGATGTTATTTTAATGCCAGGAATGTTTGCCTTGTTTATTCTGGACCCTATTTTGAAATTGGCATCGTTTGAAATTTGTGTGAAATTGGGCAAATTGCCATTTTCTGACCACTATTTTGGGTAGTTGAAATTGGTAAATAGGCGGTTTCTTGTACTCAATCGATAGAAGAAATGGAGTTTTAGCGAAATAGCTATAATTTTAGTAGACTGAAACATTAGAATTTGCCGAAAATAGGGCTCAAAGTGGGCGAAATCGCCGATGCGTAAATGTCATGGCTACCACTAACTTTGCGAAAGCATTATTCCGTTAGTTTTCGATCAAATTTCATAATTTTTGTGGCGTTATGATCGGAAAAAGATTCTCTATCATTTCATAAGAAAATTTTTTTTTATTTTAAATTCTTGGACCCTGAGAACGAGTTTCGGAGAGGGTCCTTGGACCCCCAAAGGGTTAAAACAGCAACTTTGCAGTCTATTTTCGTATGGTATTTATGGTTGTATTCTCGTTTTCTTGATCTCTTTTGATAGAATGGAAGATATATTACAGAAATAGATATAATTTTGATATGACAAGTACAGTGGACCCCCGAGTAACGTAAAAGCTTCATTCCAGAAGCCTGCTCAAGTGCCATTACCGAACGAATTTACTCCCTTAAGAATAATGTCACGTAGGTTAGTCTATTTCAGACCCCCAAAAATACACTTCCACAAGCACTTACAATATTATACAGTGGACCCTCGCTATTCGAACACTCCAAAACTCACCCTTTTATGTAAGTTTATTATTGTAAGTGCTTTTATAAGTGTATTTTTGGGGGTCTGAAATGGACTAATCTAATTTACATCATTCCTTATGGGAATAAATTCGTTTGGTAACAGCACTTGAACATCATTCTGGAATGAGGGGGAGTTTTGGAGTGTTCGAATAGCGAGGGTCCACTGTACTTACATAATTGTACGATTTCCGGGGTGTTCGTTACTCGGGGGTCCACTGTACCTTGAAACTGAGCGCAAAGTAGTGAAAATGTTAAATTTTTGCCGATGTTCAAAAGTAAACAAATCACGCCATGCATCCAATACACATCAACTTGCGAGTCTGATATTCTTGCACAAGTGCGTTGATATTATTTATACCGTTTTTACAATGATGCAATAGTATACATAACAGAAAATCTTCAATTTTTTGTGAGAATAAAAACTCAAAATGGAAAGCAAAAGTAATGTAAGAGGAGCCTGGAGACGTGACTAATGAACAGATAAAATGTTATTTTAGTGCCAGGAATGTCTGTCTCGTTTATTCTGGACCCTATTTTGAAATTGGCATCTTTTGAAATTTGTGTGAAATTGGCCAAATTGCCAATTTCTGACCACTTTATTGGGTATTTGAAATCGGTAAATTTGCGGATTCTTGTATTCAATTGATAGAACAAATGAAATTCTAGCGAAATAGCTAAAATTTTGGTAGACTGAAACATTGGAATTGGCCGAAAATAGGGCTCAAAGTGAGTGAAATCGCCGATGCGTAAACATCGTCGATACCGCTAACTTTGCGAGAGCATAATTCCGTTAGTTTTTCATCAAATTTCATACTTTTGGTGTCATTATAATCGGAAAAGGATTCTCTACCATTTCTTCAGTAAAAAAATAATTTTTTTTTCCCCGAAAAATTTGCGACCCTGAGAACGAGTTTGTGAGAGGGCTGTCGACCATGAAAGGGTTAAGTGGTAGGGGCTTTAGCATCTATTATGTTTATGTAAGTATGTTGGTCTGGAGCAAGTGGAGAAAAGTGATTTTTTAAGATTTTTACGTGCTCTTCGAGTGTGAGCGATGTCACAGGGAAGGAATTCAGAGAAATTGGTTAGCCAGACTTGAGTGTGTTGGTGGTGAAGTACAGTGGCTGGACTCTTGGAGGAAGGGGGGGGATGTAGCACTTCAGAGGGTGAAGTACAGTGGCTGAACTCTTGGAGGAGGGAAGGGATGTTGCACTTCAAAGGATTATTTGAATTGTGATTGATATCTGTGCACTACTGACAAGATAGCCATTCATGAATGATCTTTTTTTCTTTTGTCACCCTGCAAGTGAGAGAAGGCTGCTGTGATTAAAAAAAAAAAAACATGACCTGGGTGAAATACTTGTAATGAGAATTGCTGGCCATGGAGACAGTTTATAGTGTTGGTGTAATTTTGCAGTTTGCATAGTTTTTTAATTACTGTTTCCTTATGCTGTAATTTTTGTTCTGTATTACAGATTGGTTGTTAAAGTCTATACATTCTGTAATGTTTGTATTTAATTTCTTAATAAATTAGACCAATGTCAAGTTCTTTTTTTATGAGTACCCATTGTTCAGTAAATTGCAGATTTCATAGTAGCATTTAAATGCTTTCAAAGGTAATTAAAATTTGAGGTTAAAAATTTGACTTAACCTCTTCTTCAATAAAAGGCTTGTTTTATTATTGAGTCCACATTATGCAGCTTGCCGCCATGGGAGTAAAGCCGGTATTGTGGACGCCTACGAGGGGCATCAGGGTCCCGTGACGGGAATAAGCACTCATTCTACTCCTGGACCCATAGATTTCTCTCATCTCTTCCTTACTTCTTCTATTGACTGGACAGTCAAATTATGGTCTGTGAAGGTAAGTAACTGGTACAGTGGACCCCTGGTTTTCGTAATTTATTCGTTCCAGAATGCTGTTCAAGTGCCATTACCAAACGAATTTATTCCCATAAGGAATAATGTAAATTAGACTAGTCCTTTTAGACCCCCAAAAATACACTTACAAAAGCACTTACAAAAATACACTTACATAATTGTTAGAGTTTGGAGCATAACGCACACCGGGGGTCCACTGTATTTAATATGGATGGGAAGATACATCCTGCTCAGTTTGTACAGCATTTGTTCCCTTAAAACAACATTACTGACTTCCTGTGTTCACACACGTAGACCTTAGCATTAATTTAATACAATAGGTTAACACTACTAATTTACTTCTCTTAGTTGAGTGCTTTTTTGCTTATGGAGATAAAAAACCTATACATATCTTGGTACTGTGTAATAAGTTAACATGATTCGGAAATATTCTTTTTCTCTTATTGCTTCATAAGATGGACTATAACTGCTCTTGGCAATAATGAAATTAAAATTGGTTTGAAAAGCTTGTTTATTTTAATGTTGCAGGTGTAATATGTTGCTGTGAGCTGTATAGTGTTAAAGCTTCTTTCATACTATACTAACAATAGCAACAAGTATCTTGGTCAGTTAACTGAGAAAGTTCTCCCTAGAATGCAAAGTACTGTACTGCATTAAAATTAACTATATAAAATTCTATCTATCTTTGAGAAGTAATACAGTCGAATCTTGTTAAAATGAACCCAATTAAGTTGAAAATTTGATAACCATCAACACTTCATAATTGATGAGCTGTAATTTTCTCTTAGCCATACCCCCAAAAAAAAGTAAAAAATAGTTTTTGTAATTTGGAACACTGTCCTTTGTAAGAGGAATCCGGAGCACTGTATTTTATTTGCAAAACATGTCCAGGGATTGATGATTGTGGATGTTATGAATGAATAGAAGCTGAATGTCCTGGCTTTAAGTGAAACAAAGCTGAAAGGGGTAGGAAAGTTTCAGTGGGAAGAAATAAATGGGATAAGGTCATGGGTTTCTAAGTTTCTAATAGAGCTAAGGAAGGAGTAGCAGTAATGTCGAAGGATAAGTTATAGCAGGAAAAGAGGGAATATAAATGTATAAATATAAATTCAAGGATTGTTCGGAGTAAAATAAGGGTTGGATGTGAAAAGTGGGTTATAGTAAGTGTTTATGCACCAGGAAAAGAGAGAAGTGTAGAGGAGAGGGAGAGCGAGAGATTTTGGGAAATGTTGAGTGAGTGCGTGGGGAGTTTGAATCAAGCGAGAGAGTACTTGTGGTTGGGGATCTAAATGCTAAAGTGGGTAAAAATGTTGTAGAGGGAGTAGTAGGTAAATTTGGGGTGCCAGGGGTAAATGAAAATGGGGAGCCTTTAATTGAACTGTGTGTAGAAAGAGGAGCAACAGATATATCAGATCATTATTTAGTTGTAGCTACAGTTAAAGAGGTACATGGGACAAAAGGGAAATGGCAACTGCAAGTAAGAGTGAGGTGAAAGTTTATAAATTAAGGGAGGAGGAAATTAGGGTGAGATATAAGCAACTATTTGGAGAAAGGTGGGCTAGTGCAAGTATGGGTAGTAGGGGGAGGGGGGGTTAAAGAGGGATACGATAGTTTTAAAAATGCGGTGTTAGAATGTGGGGCAGACGTTTGTGGCTATAGGAGGGTGGGTGCAGGAGGAAAGAGGAGTGATTGGTGGAATGGTGAGGTAAAGAGTGTGATAAGAGAGAAATAGGTCACTTAAGAGAGGTTTTTTACAAAGAAGTGATATAAGAAAGGCGAGAGTATATAGAGAGTAAAAGAAAGGTGAAGAAAGTGGTGAGAGAGTGAAAAAGGAGAGCAAATGATAGAGTGGGTGAGGCACTGTCAGCAAACTTTGCTGAGAAGAAGGAAAAAAAATTTGGAGTGAGATAAACAGTTTAAGAAAGCCTAGGGAACGAATGGATTTGTCAGTTAAAAACAGAGTAGGGGAGTTAGTAGATGGGGAACTGGAGGTATTGGGTAGATGGTGGGAATATTTTGAGGAACTTTTAAATGTCGATGAAGAAAGGGAGGAGGTAATTTAATGCACTGGCCAAGGAGGTATAGCATCTTTTAAGAGTGAAGAAGAGCAGGATGTGTGTGGGGGAGGTGCGTGAGGCATTACGTAAAATTAAAGGGGGTAAAGCAACTGGAACTGACGGGATCATGACAGAAATGTTGAAGGTTAAAATGTTAAAAGCTAAATGTTAAAAGTGGTTAAATGGGGAAATGGAATAGAATTCTTCCTCCATATGCCATGCGTGTCGTAAGAGGTGACTAAAATGCCAGGAGCAAGGGGCTAGTAACCCCTTCTCCTGTATACATTACTAAATTTAAAAAGAGAAACTTTCGTTTTTCTTTTTAGGTCACCCTGCCTCAGTGGGAAATGGCCAGTTTGTTGCAAAAAAAAAAAAAAGTATGAAAGAGGGGAAGGTACCTAGGGATTAGCAGAGAACGTGTATTGTTCCTTTACATAAAGGAAAGGTGGACAAAAGAAATTGTAAAAATCATAGGGGAATAAGTTGAAAGTGAACATAGATAAGAGTAAGGTGATGAGGGTATCAAATGATTTAGATAAAGAAAAATTTGATATCACATTGGAGAGAGGGAGTATGGAAGAAATGAATGTTTTTAGATATTTGGGAGTTGACTTGTCAGCAGATGAGTTTATGAAGTATGAGGTTAACCATAGAATTGATGAAGGAAAAAAGGCGAGTGGTGCGTTCAGGTATCTGTGGAGACAATAAACGTTATCCATGGAGGCAAAGAAGGGAATGTACGAGAGTATAGTGGTACCAACACTTTTGTATGGGTGTGGTGTGAAGCTTGGGTTGTAAATGCTGCAGTGAGGAGGCAGCTGGAGGCTGTGGAGATGTCCTGTCTAAGGGCAATGTGTGGTGTAAATATTATGCAGAGAATTTGGAGTGTGAAAATTAGGTGGTGTGGAGTTACTAAAAGTATTAGTCAGAGGGCTGAAGAGGGGTTGTTGAGGTGGTTTGGTCATTTAGAGAGAATGGAACAAAGTAGAATGACTTGGAGAGCGTATAAATCTGTAGGGGAAGGAAGGAGGGGTAGGGGTCGTCCTCGAAAAGGTTGGAGGGAGGGGGTAAAGGAGGTTTTGTGGGCGAGGGCCTTGGACTTCCAGCAAGCATGCGTGAGCGTGTTAGATAAGAGTGAATGGAGACGAATTGTTTTTGGGACCTGTTGAGCTGTTGGAGTGTGAGCAGGGTAATATTTTGTGAAGGGATTCAGGGACTTATATAATAATAATAATAATAATAATAATAATTTATTTCATTGCAAGTTTACATCGAGATTTTGTAATTACAATCATGAACTGAAGTGCAAAGAGAGCCTCTAGCATGCCATGGCATTAATTGCAGATTAATCTAATGGCTTATAGACTACTTAGTACTAGAGAAATTGATTGAGTTTGTTTTAGATAAACATTAGCTTATAACAGTTAATAAATTTACTCAAATTACAATCTGAGGATATGACATTGTGACAAGTGTTTTGTAGGATGGTTACATCAATAGTAAATATTGAAATTATATTATAGGAAAATAACACTGAGCATTGTTGAAAGTAATTTACAGTATGAGTATTTAGTTAGGGTGAGTAGGTGGTTTTTGAGTAGTTTTAAATTGATGTTCAGATCAGGTTATTTTAGTATTTACTGGTAATGAATTCCAGATTTTGGGGCCCTTTATATGCATAGAATTTTTACACAGGGTGATATGGACATGGGGTATATCAAAAAGAGTCCTGGAAATGGGAAGTACAATGCCTGCACTTTAACGATAGGGTTTAGGATATTGGCAGTTTGGAGGGACTTCTAAACTGTCGTATCTGAGCGCCTCTGCAAAGACAGTGATTATGTATGAGTGGTGGTGAAAGTGTTGAATGAAGATGAAAGTTTTTTTTTCTTTCTGTTTGGGTTTTTCTTTCTTTTTGGGTCACCCTGCCTCTTTGGGAAACGCCCGACGTATCAAAAAAAAAAAAAGTTTAATGAGTATACCAGGTAAAGTGTATGGTAGGGTTATTATTGAATGAAATAGAGGTAAGACAGAGAGCAGGATTGCAGATGAAGAAAGAGGCTTTAGAATGGGTAGGGGATGTGTAGATCACGTTTTTACATTGAAACATGTATATGAACAGTATTTAGATAAAGGTAGGGAAGTTTTCATTGCATTTATGGATTTAGAAAAGTCATATGATAAAAGTGGA
Source organism: Cherax destructor (assembly GCA_009830355.1). Lineage (NCBI taxonomy): Eukaryota > Metazoa > Arthropoda > Malacostraca > Decapoda > Parastacidae > Cherax > Cherax destructor. The sequence continues at coordinate 237,706 of WNWK01000957.1, forward strand.
TAGGGGAGCAATGTGACAGATGTTGCAAGTGTATGAAATAGGTAGTAGGTTACTAAATGCTGTAAAGAGTTTTTTTGAGGATAGTGAGGCTCAGGTTAGGGTGAGTAGGAGAGAGAGAGGGAGATTACTTCCCAGTAAAAGTAGGTCTTAGACAGGGATGTGTAATGTCACCATTGTTGTTTAACATATTTATAGATGGGGTTGTAAAAGAAGTAAATGCTAGGGTGTTGGGGAGAGGGGTGGGATTAAATTATGGGGAATCAAATACAAAAAGGGAGTTGACAGTTACATTTTGATAATGATACTGTGCTTTTGGGAGATTCTAAAGAAAAGTTGCAAAGGTTAGTGGACGAGTTTGGGAGGGTGTGTAAAGGTAGAAAGTTGAAAGTGAACATAGATAAGAGTAAGGTAATGAGGGTATCAAACGATTTAGATAAGGAAAAATTGGATATCACATGAGAGGGAGGGAGTATGAAAAAAAGTGAATGTGTTCAGATATTTTGGAGTTGACTTGTCAGCAGATGGGTTTATGAAGGATGAGGTTAACAATAGAATTGATGAAGGAAAAAAGGTGAGTGGTGCATTGAGGTGTTTATGGAGAAAAAAAAACGTTGTCCATGGAGGCAAAGAAGGGAATGTACGAGAGTATAGTGGTACTGACACTTATATGGTTGTAAATGCTGCAGCAAGGAGGAGGCTGGAGGCAGTTGAGATGTCTTGTCTAAGGGCAGTGTGTGGTGTAAATCTTGTGCAGGGAATTCGTAGTGTTTAATTACTAAAAGTATTAGTCAGAGGGCTGAAGAGGGGTTGTTGAGGTGGTTTGGTCATTTAGGGAGAATGGAACAAAGTAGAATGACTTGAGAGCATATAAGTCTGTAGGGGAAGGAAGGCGGGGTAGTGGTCGTCCTCGAAAAGGTTGGAAGGAGGGGGTAAAGGAGGTTTTGTGGGCAAGCTGCTTGGACTTCCAGCAAGCATGCGTGAGCGTGTTAGATAGGAGTGATTGGAGATGAATGGTTTTTGGGACCTGACAAGCTGTTGGAGTGTGAGCAGGATAATACAGCCTCTCCTCACTTAACGACAGAGTTCTGTTCCTAAGACCACATCGGTAAACAAATTATTCGCTAAGTGAGGAGCATACTATAATGGTAGATATTGTTTTAATGTCATCTTCGCACCATTTTTAACATTTCTAGTATATTTTTAAATGTTTATACGTTCAGTAGTGTACTGTATATTGTAATAAACAGAATAGAGGAAATCAGCTCTAATATACATTATTTAGGTACGAATACTGGTCAGAGAGCCCATCATAAGTCCGAGTCGTCGGTAAAGGAGTATGTCGCTAAGTGAGGAGAGGCTGTATTTTGTGAAGGGATTCAGCGAAACCGGTTAGCCAGACTTGAGTCCTGGAAATGGGAAGTACAATGCCTGCACTTTGAAGGTGAGGTTTGGGATATTAGCAGTTTGGAGGGACATCTAAAATGTCGTATCTGAGTGCCTCTGCAAAGACTGATTATATATGAGTGATGGCGATAGTGTTGAATGATGATGAAAGTTTTTTCTTTCTTTTTGTGTCATCCTGCCTCGGTGAGAAACGGCCGACGTGTTAAAAAAAAATCCAGGGATTGATAAGTAGGCACTCTATCATTGATTTATTTTTAATTATTGTACAGTATTTAAACTGTGTACAAACATGAGTGGTACTGATTTATGGTGTAAACAAATAGCAAAATGGGTCAGTGGTTGTGTGAGGAGGACCTGCCTAGCATGGGTCAGTGGTTGTGTGAGGAGGACCTGTCTAGCATGGGTCAGGGGTTGTGTGAAGAGGACCTGTCTAGTATGGATCAGTGGTTTAGTGATGAGGACCTGCCTAGCATGGGTCTGGTTGTGTGAGGAGGGCCTACATAGCATGGGTCAGTGGTTGTGTGAGGAGGACCTGTCTAGCTTGGGTCAGTGGCATGGTTCAGTGGTTGTGAGGAGGACCTGCCTAGCATGGACCAGTGGTTGTGTGAGGAGGATCTGCCCAGCATGGGTCAGTGGTTGTGTGAGGAGGACCTGCCCAGCATGGACCAGTGAAAGGACACAAATGCAACTAATGTGACATTTTAATGTGGCAACGTTTCGCTCTCCTGTGGTCCCACCAACTGGAACATTCCCTAGTTATAAATAACAAAAAAGGCACAATACCGTGACTGGAACAATACACACACAACCCAAGTCGGACCGAAACGTCGTCGTAAGCTTTATATGTGCAGGTTGTGTGTGTATTCCCTAGTTGTGGTTAATGACATCTATAATGTAAAGGAGTTCCAATTTCAGTAATTTTCTTCTTTCCCTGTCTTTCATGGATAACATGCTCACCCTGGGTTATTCCGTGTGGGTGTGAAGCTGCATTATGATGTAAAGACAGGCATCGTTGGTGTTACTGGTGTGGCATGTGTGTTTGTATACACATGTGGACAGATTCCTAGCTGCCTCACCCATGTATATTTTATTGCAACTGCTGCAGAGGATATTGTAGATGCCTGAACTCTCCTTGTGGCTGGTGTTAACTCTCTTAGACTTAGTAGTATCTTTTATTGTAAATGTAACAGTGGCAATGATGTAATTGACTATTAACCCAGAAGCATTCTCAGGTACCATGGAAGCAGGGAAGCTTAGACAGCTGTTACTGTTGCTATCAATTCTTGGAGTGTTAATATTCTCTGTGCTTTCCTTCTACAATCCTTTGTGAGAGTGGCTGGAAAATATAAACTGGAGATCTCTGTGATTTTTGAGGAACTTGTCTTCCAGGAAATCAGGATTGCTGATTCTGAGAGTTCTTAGGAAGAAACCCAACATGTGGTATGTACCGTAAACCCACAAGCCAAAATAATAATGAAGAATTGAGACACTTATGCAACATATGGGAATCTTTATTGAAGAAACGTTTCGCCACACAGTGGCTTCATCAGTCCAGTACAAAGCAGGAAGGTATAAGGAGAGGAGGAGTTTGAGGTAATCAGTCCCTCAGCCTGGAATCGATGTGTTCAGTCCATCACTTCCTACATGAGTGACGGACTGAACACTTCGATTCCAGGCTGAGGGACTGATTACCTCAAACTCCTCCTCTCCTTATACCTTCCTGCTTTATATTGGACTGTTGAAGCCAATGTGTGGCAAAACTTTTCTTCAATAAAGATTCCCATATGTTGCATAAGTGTCTCAATTCTTCAACTTGTCGGTTTTCAAAGCCATTTATCACAGAATATAATGTTTATTTCTGGGTTCGTCACTCCACTAGAATCAAGAGAGGTGTTCAATTCTAAGATTTGTTTTGATTCTTCATCCCTGATTTCCAGGGAGACAGGTGCCTTAGAATTGGTGTGATCTTCTGCAGTTTACATTTTCCTGCCACTCGCATAAGATATTGTAGAATAACTAACACTCTACGTAACTTTTTTTTTTCCGTCTTCCCTACTTCCGCAGTACCTAAGATACCTAAGTTGGTTAAATCACTGCCACTCTCACCTCTACTATTATCATAGATATTACTAGGTGAATGTATTCAGATATTTGGGAGTGGACATGTCAGCAGATGGGTCTATGAAGGATGAGGTAAATCATAGAATTGATGAGGGAAAAAGGGTGAGTGGAGCACTTCGGAGTCTGTGGAGACAAAGAACTTTGTCCATGGAAGTAAAGAAGGGAATGTATGAGAGTATAGTTATACCAACACTCTTATATTGGTGTGAAGCATGGGTGATGAATGTTGCAACGAGGAGAAGGCTGGAGGCAGTGGAGATGTCATGTCTGAGGTCAATGTGTGGTGTGAACATAATGCAGAGAATTCGGAGTTTGGAAATTAGGAGGAGGTGCGGGATTACCAAAACTATTATCCAGAGAGCTGAGGAGGGGTTGTTGAGGTGGTTCGGATATGTAGAGAGAATGGAACGAGACAGAATAACTTCGAGAGTGTATAAATCTGTAGTGGAGGGAAGGCGGGGTAGGGGTCGGCCTAGGAAAGGTTGGAGGGATGGGGTAAAGGAAGTTTTGTGTGCGAGGGGCTTGGACTTCCAGCAAGCATGTGTGAGCGTATTTGATAGGAGTGAATGGAGACAAATGGTTTTTAATACTTGACGTGCTGTTGGAGTGTGAGCAAAGTAACATTTATGAAGGGATTCAGGGAAACCGGCAGGCCGGACTTGAGTCCTGGAGATGGGAAGTACAGTGTCTGCACTCTGAAGGAGGGGTGTTAATGTTGCAGTTTTATAACTGTAGTGTAAAGCACCCCTCTGGCAAGACATTGATGGAGTGAATGATGATGAAAGTTTTTCTTTTTCGGGCCACCCTGCCTTGGTGGGAATCGGCCGATGTGTTAATAAAAAATAAAATAAAAAATTACTAGGTCCAATAGGCTTATTGCCAAACCCAAGGAAAATGCAGGCATCTACACTATCCCTTGTAGTCATTGCAATAAAATTTGTGGGAGAACCAACTAGGGATCTGTCCACACATGTATACACACACACATGCTGATGTGTATGTAAACCAACAAGCTATATGCCTTTACAAATACAGATATGCATACTGTACCAATAAAACCTATGTTTTGCATCCTAACATGGCTTCACACTACATGGGTTGGCCATGGCCAAGCATGGTCATCAATGAAAAAGATAGGAAAAGTAGAAAATGCAGGAAAAGTAGAAAATGCCTGCACTCTGTGCTCATTCATATCACAAATACCATTAAGCAGAACCAGAGGAGTTTCCAGTTGGCAGGACCCCTGGCTCATGTGCTCCTCAGTACACACTGCCCTTCTGATGCAACAGTCAAGTTTTTGCCTCACAACTCCTCGTCACCTGCTTTCCTTACTATTTGTACCTATGCTTACTGTGTACTCTATAGACTTGAAAAGCTCGGTCTCCAAGCAATATGTCCCAATGGTTTCCATTAGGACTTAGTGTTTTTTATGAGAACTATTTATTAATTAAAAAAAATTGTTTGATGGGGTCCCCAAGAGTTTTGCTAGATGTTTAAGCTGAGGAGATCTGTTATGACCAGCATTGATCAGCCCCAGAAATTTTGGGTTAACAAGATTCGATTGTAATAGTTTTGCTTAATGTACACACATTATACAGTACATTAGTGACAAAGATGTGAATATATACTTGAACAGTAAACCATTGTCCAACACAGCTTTCTTCAGCACTGTTTTGTATTGACAGTAAATTCTCTAGAGCAACACTGTAAATCAGGATTAGCAGAATTATTGCCCTCGGTGTTCACTTTAAAAAAAAAATACTTTTTATTCTGAAATGGTAGAGAATGACTCAAGAAATCGTAATGACATGATTGCAAACAAACTATAGTATGGGCGGAGATTGAACTTATGGTGAATGAGTCATAGCATAGGCATAGTGGTGCCTATGGCTAATGCGTCGGTCTGGAGTTTTATGACTCACTCGCTGTGAGTTCAATCCCCACCTGTACCATGGTTTGTTTTGGTAGAGAAGCTTTTTCTGAAAGTAATGACAGCAGAAGTATGAAATTTCATGGAAAACTTGCAGAATTACGTAGGTGCACAGTTAACAGTATTGGCACAATTTACGCATCGGTGATTTTGCCCAGTTTGAGTTGTTTTAGGCCAATTCCAATGCTCAAGTCAACCAAATTCTTAGCGACGCATTTCAATAATATGCCTTTCATTCTGTCGACTGAGTACGAGAAACTGCCCATTCAGCTTACAACTACCCTATAAAGTGCATGGAAGTTGGTAATTTAGCCAGTTTTACACATAATTAAAAAAATCCAGTTTAAATATAGTCTAAAATAAACAATGTAGACATTCCAGGCACTAAAACAACATTTCCTCTGTTCATGAATCATGTCCCCATGCCTCTCATATATTACACTTGCATTCCATTTTGAATTTATAATTGCTCAAAAAATAAAAAATTTGCTCTATTTCTCAGATAATACAATATAACCAGGAATGATTGGTCATTGTTTATGGTGTCCTAATAACTGAATCAGACCTAGTAAAAACCCATAAAACAGAACAGGGGAAGGGGTGTTGGGGGGCCTTTCCTGTCCTTAGGAAAACCAGCAAAAATTGAACATTTCCACTATTTTGAGGCTGCTTTCATGCTACTTCTGGTTCTGAAGCTATCAGATGATACCAAGAAACAGCCAATAAAACCATTAAAAAATCATCCTAGAAAACACCTCAAAGTAGCTTTTTTAAACCAAACACAAGATCAGTTTTGCTTTTCCCATCATGCACTGCATGGGGCAGGATTTTTTATATACTGTGCACACTCACTGCACAGACCCATTCTCTCATATCTAGGTAAAAATTTAACTCGCAGCTTATCTGAGAAACCCTGGCATCATTGTAGATCTATGTAACGTCCACTCAGATGGTTAATGTTCCAACATAGAAATACTGGAGGGATTTTTATGTGCTTCTAGTATGTTATAGATTGGTTTATTTTAAGATCTTTTTACTCCTGTGGATTTTGCTGCATCTTTCGTAGCTTTTTTCTGAATTTTTGCGAGTCCAGACAGTCATTATTTCATCTTATGATCAATTGGGAACTACATTCTTCCAAGTCTGAAACTACACAGCTTCACATCCAATCACTCTTCTCTAGGGAAAGAGTTAGAAAACTCTGATTTATTACTTGAGGATGACAGTGAGTATCTCTGTTGGTTAGGAGCAATTTCAACAATTTCATTTGTCAGATTGGGCTCCAAAACCTTTCCAGATGTGGGCATCTAACAGGTCCTTGGAATATTGAAGGTTAATATGTTTAAAAATGTTAGGTAAATGGACACAGATGCAACTAATGTTACATTTTATTGTGGCAACGTTTCACTCTCCAGGAGCATTGTCAAGCCATAATTGCTTGACAAAGATCCTGCAGAGTGGAAATGTTGCCACATCAAAATGTCACATTAGTTGCATCTGTGTCCATTTACCTAACATTTTGTCAGTAATTCTACCATTATTACCATGTTGAAAGCTAGTTCAACTACCTGTCAAAATATTCTCAAAATTGTAAATATTTTAGATGAAAATAGCATAAAAAAAAAATCTGCAAATACCCTCTTAATGCATTACAAAATGCACTGTGTACCCTAGTGGTGGTGAGACAGCTTTGGTTGTTAACCCTTTTAGGGTCAGTCCCATTGTATTATGGCACTGAAGCCAATGTTGGTGCTGAAGTACTACGCCATGAGCTCAGCTCACTCAGATAAGCTGTGAGTGTTAAATTTGGTCCTAGATATGAGAAAATGGGTCTTTGCGGTAAGTGTGTACCATATTAAAAAAACCTGCAGCACGCAGCGCATAATGAGAAAAAACTGTGCTGTGACTGTGTTTTTGGTTTAAAACAGCAACTTTGCGGTGTATTTTCGTATGGTTTTTATCGTTGTATTCTCAGTTTCTTGGTCTCATCTGATAGAATGGAAGATATATTACAGAAAAAGAGATGATTTTGATTGGTTTCAGGACTGAAAGTAGCTTGAAATTGATCTCAAAATATTAGAAATGTTTGATTTTTGCTGATATTCCAGAGTACATAAATAAGAACATAAGTAAGAAGGAACACTGCAGCAGGCCTACTGGCCCATGTGAGGCAGGTCCAAGTCCCCTACCGGCTTATGCCAATGACCCAACCTAGTCAGGTCACTTTTCCAATGCGCGTCCAACTGGCCAGTCTAATATGCATTTAGGAATGCTGTGACATTATTACAATAATGCAGTAGTCTGCATAACAGTAAATCTTCTATTTTTTGTGTGAATAAAAATTCAAAATGGAAAGCAAACGTAATATGCAAACGGCTGGAGACGTGAATAATGAACAGAGAAAATATTATTTTAGTGCCAGGAATGTCTGTGTTGTTTATTCTGGACCCTATTTTAAAATTGGCATTTCTTGAATTTTGTGTGAAGTTGGCCAGTGTACCAATTTGTGATCACTTTATTATGTACGTAGTTTAAATAGTTGAATAGGCAGTTTCTTGTACTCAAGCAATAGAATGGAAGACATGCTAGCAAAATATCTATGAATTTGGTCAACTGTAACAATGGAATTGGCCTAAAATTGGACTCAAAGTGGACAACATCACCGATGCATAAATATTGCTGACACAGCAAAATTTGCGAAAGCATAATTTCTTCAGTTTTCCATCAAAGTTTGTACTTTTTGTTTTATTACCTTCAGAAAAAGATTCTCTAAAATTTCATAATTTTTTTTTTTTTTTATATATATAAATTTTGCGACCCTGAGAGCAAGTTTGAGAGCAGAGGTTGTGACCCTGAAGGGGTTAAACATTTGTGAGGAGAGGTGTGGGATGAAAGATGGTGAGACTGGTGCAATGTCTGTCAGTGGTTCACTGATAGAAGGTGGAAAATTAATTTCTGAATTTATCTCACCACTCCTATTTGTTGTGGCCAAATATTTAGACATATAGTGGACCCCCGGATTTCGTCAATAATTCTTTCCAGAAGGCTGTTCGAGTGCTGTTACCGAACGAATTTGTTCCCATAAGGACGAATGCAAATTAGATTAGTCCGTTTCAGACCCCCAAAAATGCACTTACAAAAGCACTTACAAAAATACACTTACATACTTATTTGAGCTGGGAGCAGTACGAAATCTGGGGGTCCACTGTACTCAAATTTTCACCCACTACAAAATAGTAATTCATGTTTATTGTTATTTATTTATTGTTACTACAGTGGACCCCCGAGTTTCGTAAAAACTTCACTCCTGAAGTCTGCTCAAGTGCCATTACCGAACGAATTTACTCCCTTAAGGAAAAATTGCACGTAGGTTAGTCTATTTCAGACCCCCAAAAATACACTTCCACAAGAACTTACAAAATTATACTTACATAATTGCACGATTTCCGGGGTATTCGTTAACCGAGGGTCCACTGTATTTATTAATTTCTTGATTATTATTAAGATTTAGAATGCCTACATTCTTACATTTCACTGTTATTCTCTTCAGTACTTCATTTTTTTTCCTTTAGAGAAAATGGGAATTTGTTTTATGGATTGTGAAACAATGTAACTTCAAACTTTTATTTTTGTGAACCACCCTAGGAAAAAGTGACAATTGATCTTTACTGACGACACAGTTGTTTTGAGATTCCTAAGAGAAGTAGTATTTAGAAGAGTATGGAATAGTAGTAAATTAAAAGTGATCATAGACAACAGCAAGGTAATGAGAGTAGTTAGCTATAAAACTCCTCTATATATGCCAAGTTTTTGTAAACTATTGAAAAGGTACATCAAAAATTGAATAGCACATATTATTAGGGTCTTTCCACATACGTATTATGAAATTTTGGATATGCTTTTCCAACCACATTTACTTTTAAAAAATTATACTATGTATAGGAGCTTTATAATAGAGCTGACCATAACAAAATATCTAGGCAAAGAATATCATATTATGTATTGGGAGTGTAGAGGAAGTGCAGGTATTCATGTGTCGTCACATGGGTCTGTGAAAGATGAGGTTAACCATAAAATTGATGAAGGGAGGAAAAAAAGCTAGGTTGAGACATTGTTAAAAAAATTGATCTCTGTTGGGAAAAATGGTAATGTATCAGAGTATATATTATTGGTAGCAACACTTGTATATGGGTATGAGGCATGGGCAGCAAAGCTGTAGAGTTTGAGAGCAATGTGTGGTGTGAATGTTAGGTAGAGAATATAGAATTGGAAGATGGTATGAGGCTCAGAGCGCTGAGGTGCGGTAATTTGAGCATGTAGAGGATGGAGCACTATAGGATAACTAAGAGGGTGTGTAACAGTAGAAAGTGAGGTTCAAGGAAAGGTTGGCAGGATGGGGTAAAGGTGTTTAGTATCCAGCAGGCTTGTGTGAGCATGTTTGGTTGGATTGAGTGAGAACAAGTATTGTTTATGGCTTAACATGCTGTTGGAGCAATTTATAAACTGGTTATCTAGACTTGAGTCCTGGAGGTGGGAAGTACAGTGCTGCCTGCACTCTGAAAATGGGGAGTGGGAAATTGCTGTTCACCGGGTCATTTGAATTGTGATGTCTGCATTTTCTTCTTCTTTTTCTTTCAACATGTCGGCCGTTTCCCACCGAGGCAGGGTGGCCCAAAAGAAAAAACGAAAGTTTCTCCTTTCACATTTAGTAACATATACAGGAGAAGGGGTTACTAGCCCCCTGCTCCCGGCATTTTAGTCGCCTCTTACGACACGCATGGCTTACGGAAGAAGAATTTAATGTCTGCATACTTCTGTCAAAAAAGCTATTGAACGAATGATGTTGAATGGGTGTTCTTTTTTGGGTCTCCCTACCTTGTGAAAGATGACTGGTATGGTAAAAAAATGAAATGGGCTTATTTTCTTTATTATTAGTAAATAACAAAGAGGGATATTTATGGAAAGCAGGCAAGAGAGATGTTGGTTAGTACACTGTTGCAGCAGCTGGACCAAGGACTTAAGTAATGCCTTCACCTTTCTCCAGGTTCACATTATTTTTTTTATTAACACTTCGGCCATTTCCCACCAAGGCAGGGTGATCCAAAAAAGAAGAAATACTTCATCATTATTCACTCCATCACTGTCTTGCTAGAGGCGTGCTGACACTGCATTTAAAAAATTGCAACATATCAACACCCCTCCTTCAGAGTGCAGGCAATGTACTTCCCATCTCCAAAACTCAAGTCCAGCCTGCCAGTTTCCCAGAATCCCTTCATAAATGTTACTTTGCTCACACTCCAGCATCACGTCAAGTCATAAAAACCATTCATCTCCACTCGCTCCTATCTAACATGCTCACGTACGCTTGCTGAAAGTCCAAGTCCCTCGCACACAAAACCTCCTTTACCCCCTCCCTCCAACCTTTCCTAGGAGGACCCCTACCCCACCTTCCTTCCTCTACAGATTTATATGCCCTCCAAGTTATTTCATTTTGTTCCACCCTCTAAATGTCCAAACCACCTCAACAAGCCTTCCTCTGCCCTCTGAATAATACTTTGAGAAACCTGCACCTTTTCTTAATCTCCAGGCTATGGATTCTCTACATTGTAGTCACACTGCACATTGCCCTCAGACACATCTTCACTGCCTCCAGCCTTCTCCATGTTGCAACACTTGCCACCCCCCATGGTTCACACCCATATAAGAGCATTGGTACTACTATACTCTCATACATTTCCCTCTTTTCTTCCATGGTTAATGTTCATTGTCTCCAGAGACTCCTCAGTGTTCCACTCACCTTTTCCCCCCTCATCAATTCTATGATTCATCTCATCTTTCATAGACCCATCTGCTGACAAGTCTTAGCACTTTTGCTTCACTGTCCTCTTATTTAGTGCTTATCTTGGGCAGGACAGAATGCAAAGTAAAACTAATTCTTTAACACACCAGAAGTTTCCCACTGATGTAAAGTACCCCTCCCATCCCCCCTCCTTAAAAAAAAAATATTCAATCACTGTCTTGCCTAAAATCTGCTGAGAGCACAGTTCAGATGTCTGTAAACTGCAACATTCCTACCCCTTCTACAGTGTGCTGGCATGGTACTTCCCACCCACCTCCAGGACTTAGTCCAGGTTAACCTTGTGGGAATAAGTAAGAACTTGGTCCATGGTATTAGTGATAGCTAGGTAGGGCAAGATCTGCTGGAGTTGTTGCAATTCTAAACCCATCATTGCACCAACACAAACTATAGTCTATGAATGCACACTCCTGAATATGATGACTAACCCTAACTGTATTTTCTCCATAAATTATTAAGTTTACTGAGCACAGCTTTTCTTGATGTATCGGTTTTCAGACAAAATTTCTGAGTTTGACAAGGGTCTACTGTAATTAAAACTATAAAAAAATGAGATTATTTTTTTAACTTCTTTTTTTTTGGTCCAAATAATGGATTTTAAGAATTTTAATGCTCTATCAAAATCTTTTGCATCCTACCAGATAAGTTACTTATATTTACTAAAACATGGGAATAATACTATTTACATAGTGTTGAATGATGATGAAAGCATTTTCTTTTTTGGGATTTTCTTTCTTTTTGGGTCACCCTGCCTCGGTGGGAGACGGCCGACTTGTTGAAAAAAAAAAAAAAAAAAATTACTATTTACAACATGGTTTTGTAAATTGGATACATATCAAGTATTTTGTAATTTGATTTACCCTCTTGAGTTATGAAGCATTATACATATGTATTGCTTCTGGGCTTGGTACTGTATTAAAATGTTTTCCTTTGTTTTGTTTCTCGTGGGAGGAGTGACTAAAGCCACACATGGCAATGATTACTTCACATGAGCAGCCATTGATGCATGATTTTATGTTCACATTTGTAACTCGTGTTTTTCTTCTGCTGTGTTCCTTTTGGGATGCGATAGCATTGGTCCATGAAGGTAAGCTGAGGTACACTATGAGCTTGCTGGAGCTCGGTGCTCAGTCTCAGTGCTCTCTTAAGCATGGCTCTCTTCTTTTAAGCTCATATATATTTTTTTATTACTAAATTTTTAATTATAGAATATTAGTTTCCCCCATAATGTATTGATTTAAAAATGTTGTATATATTTTCTGAGGGATTCTGTATGCTTTGTCAGAATTTAAAATTAATTTTTTCTTGGGCTCATTTTGAATAATCACAATTTTTAAATGCTCCATACTAGTTAAGACCCTTTTCTTAGAACTATAATGTAAATTATTATTATTATGATATGAAATTACTTGTATATGCTTAACCTATGTGTAACAAATTTTGTGCATCTCAAGTGATTGTTTGCTACATACATTACACACAACCATTGTGGTTGCTGCAAACACATTACACACAACCAATGTGGTGTATGCTATGCAGTTACAAAGAATCATTGTGTTTGCTACACTATTACACAAAACCATTGTTTGCTACACACACATTACACTGAACTATTGTGTTGTTTACTACACACATTATACACAACCATTGTGTTTGCTGTGCACATATTACACAGAATTACTGTTGGCTATACCGAACTATTGTGTTGTTTGCTGGAACCATACAGAACCATTGTTATGATTGGTATACACGCATTACACAGAACCATTGTTGTGTTTGCTACTCTCACACACATTACCAATGTGATGTTCACACTGATCACAGACACTGGTCTGGGCTATAGTTCACAACATTTTGTCTGTTACTTCCCTCAAATATTGTTTTTATATTCACAATCTTCCAGTTGTCTGGCACTTCACTCTTCATTAATATTTTGTTGAAAGATTTAAGAGTAACTTACAAAAGTTCAGCATTTAATATTCGGGATCCCAAGGACCTTATGTCAGCGTTCTATCAGGATGGATAATGTTGTTAGGTAAGACACATATGCAACAGTTAGGTTTCTTTATTTCAAAATAAAGATACCTAACTGTTGCATGTGTCTTACTAACTAGTGGAGTTCCACAAGGATCAGATTTGGGCCCCAGATTCTTCTGCTGTAGATTAATGACTTGATTGCAGGAATTAACTTGTACATACAAGAGGGGCCCACTTATACAGCAGGTTAGGTTCTGGGCTACTGCCATAAAGCAAAGATTCCTGTAAAGTGAAACATCTTTTTTTCACTTTCAAATTTATATAAAAGTCTGATAACATGTTTACAATATCATATATTAAGTGAGCAATAGAGCTAGGCCTAAAAAATGCATGTACAGTACACACATTACTACATTAAAATATTTTTGTCTTCAGCTCAGAGTGAACATATTTGTTGTAGGAAGTCTGAATAAATATAGAAGTGTTATAATCGAAAACTACTGCTTTAGTGAAACTGTGTAAAGTGAAGCACTATACAGCTGGGCCCACCTGTATTCTTGTTTGTGCATATCAAAATTGTGAGAAGAAACTGAAAGGAATGACACAAGACTACAAGAATGGTTGATTAAAAAGTTACTGGAATTTAAACTGAACAAAAGTAAATTTAGGAAGAGAATGAACACATTACTATTTTGGAGAGAAAAAGCATTAAAATAACCATTTCATCAAACCTGATTTGTGAAGAGCACATAAGCTTGCAGAGTTGCATTCAAGAATCTAGATACTAATTTATTTCAAAACTTTACCTGATGTGTTCTACCCATTCTTGAATATGCAGTAATGGTGTGGAACCCCCACCAGGTAAAAAAAAACCTGATGTGTTCTACCCATTCTTGAATATGCAGTAATGGTGTGGAACCCCCACCAGGTAAAAAAAACCTGATGTGTTCTACCCATTCTTGAATATGCAGTAATGGTGTGGAACCCCCACCAGGTAAAAAAAAAAAAAATGCTTGAAAGACTGCCAAGAAAACATCAATATTGGTGTATGAATATCGAGTAACAAACTATGAAGAAAGGGCAAGAGGGGATATGATTGTGACATAAGAAAGTGGCATAGACAGGGTTAATGAAGATAAGCTCTTTACTAGGGATGGTACAAGAACAATGGGTATGTTTGGAGGTTGCACTCCCAAATGAGTCAGAGCAGTGACACTGGAAGCAAAATCCACACAAGGGCTCAGATTTGCTAAGATGCAGTCATATTTATTGGTCAAAAGTTTAGGCAGACCCAAGGAACTGGCATCCTTTTCTCCTTCCATTCCTTGCAAACTTAAACATGAAACATGTAATTATAATTAGATAAAATTACACAGAAACATAATTAAAAAAATTTCTAACTAAATATTTTCTCAGTGTGATTTCCATGAAGTAGTTTATTCTACTATGGTTTAGCCTCTTTGCCAACATAAACCCTTCCAAAATTTCCCTGCTTGTGCATGCCTGATGCTTATATTGATTTTTTTTTGTACATAAGCTGTGGCAAGATTCACATTTGAAGTTCTTTATATTGAAGCCACAAATTTGAAATAAAAACTTGACAGTGATTATGTTTATCTTAGATTATTGTCAGGTTATGACTTCATAATGGTCCTGGACCAATTTAAATGTTATTCAGTTTTCATTCTCATTTTGTGGGCTTGTGAAACTGACCACAATTTTGTTGTGATTACAATATGGAAATATCTTTCTCAACAGCCACGATGACTGAAGTACACACCTGAAGTTATTGTCCCGTCATTCAGCACTACATCGTCATGTGCACAATTTCATAAGATTGTAACAATATGATTCAGATAGAGTAGAAGAAGAAAATTTCACCTTTTTTGCCACACCAGTGTGTGTGTGCATTTGTTTCTGGTGGCACAAATATTTTCACTTATTTTCACACAAATAATACAAGTGATTATTGGGTCTTGCAAGACTTTTTGATTTGAAGGAAAAATAGTTATGGATTACAAATATGTTATTAAAACATATCAAAACATAAAATTGAATATTATAATTTGGTTTAGGGTGATACACCTCTCTTAAACCTTTATGTATAAATAATATGCATTTTCAAGCTTTAATTTGAGCTATACTACTGAATATTTGATCATGTTTGTGATTGTCATACTTTAGTACAGTATATCCTTTCACTGTTGCTTTTTATGTTTCATGTTGAATTTGAAGATTATATGGTATTTAGATAGTCAATTCTAATAAATTTCCCTTTAGAAGATAGCCAATTCTAATAAATTACCCTTTAGAAGAAAGTCAATTCTCATAAATTCCCTTATAGAAAATTACAATAGATACCCTTGAGTTATTTGAAAAGTTGTCACTGTGACTTATGTAAAAGAAGTGTTTGCTAGATTTTAGTATCTCTTGAGAATGTTGCTTGTGGACACAGTATTTTATCGATAATTGTTAAATGCATCAAATATATCAATGTAGTTACTTGTATCAGCATTTATTCTTTTAAGGTAGTACATCTTTTATTTTGACTTTTATGCAGTATATATATGCATACTGATTTTGCTTAATATAACTTTTGTAGAAGTGTATTACATAGACAATGTTCATGGTGTTGACTCTTGATACCAAAAGCTTCACCTATTGTTATTACAGGAAACTAAGCCGCTGTATTCCTTTGAAGACAACGGGGACTATGTTTATGAAGTAGCCTGGTCGCCAATCCACCCAGCACTCTTCACAACTGTTGACGGTTCAGGAAGGATCGACCTTTGGAATCTCAATCAGGATACTGAAGTAAAAATGTTATTCCTTGTTTAAATACTATTATAATTTTTTTCTATTCTACTTCAAGATAGGATCCTAAAAATTTCATTTCCACTGATGTATTCACCCAGTATCTGATACTGATCATACAAAAGTATCCTCTTAAAATTTTAAATATTTTTAAATGCCACCACACTATGGTAGAGTGATCCAAAGAAGGAAGCTTGTTAACAATCCCTTATTCTCTAGCTGACTTGCCAGAAGTGCTGTTAAGAATGAAAGTTGGTAGATGTTAGGTGAAGGTTTTGGAAGGCGAGAGCTAATATCTTGATGCATAAAAACTTCAATGCTGAAAGAGAGGTAGTGATTTCATGGGGCAGGGGGGAATAGAATATATTAGGAGGAAGATCCGAAGATGGGTGCGGAGGAAGTGAACAGTCAGAAGGAAGAAAAGCAACCGAGACAGAAAGAATTAAGACTGTAATACTAAAAGTAATTAGGGGGGGGGGGTTATAGTTTAGAGTGATTATTGTATTATGTATATGCACACAAAAGGGAACGTACCTAAAAATTGGCAGAGAGCATGCATATAGTGCCTTTGTATAAGGAAAAGGGTGACAAAATGAGCATAATAAGAGTACATAAGAACATAAGAAAGGAGGAACACTGCAACAGGCCTGTTGGCCCATACTAGGCAGGTCCTTCACATTCCATCCCACTAACAGAATATTTGTTCAACCCAATCTTCAATGATACCCAAGAAATAAGCTTTGATAATTCTATTTACTCATGTGCAATTCCCACTCAAATCCAACCCCTCTCTCTAATGAATTTATCCAACCTAAATTTGAAACTACTCAAGGTCCTTGCTTCAATAACCCTACTAGGCAGACTGTTCCACTCATCAACTACCCTATTTCCAAACCAATAATTTCCTATATCCTTTCTAAATCTAAACTTATTTAATTTGAATCCATTATTGCAGGTTCTCTCTTGGTGAGATATTCTCAAGACCTTATTTATATCCCCTTTGTTAATACTCATTTTCCACTTGTATACCTCGATCATGTCTCCCCTCATTCTTCGTCTTACGAGTGAATGTAGTTTTAGGGTCTTCAATCTTTCTTCATACGGAAGATTTCTAATGCTATGTATTAATTTAGTCATTCTACGCTGAATGTTTTCTAACGAATTAATATCCATTCTGTAATATGGAGACCAGAATTGAGCTGCATAATCTAGGTGAGGCCTTACTAACGATGTATAAAGCTGTAATATAACCTCTGGACTTCTGTTGCTTACACTTCTTGATATAAATCCCAGTAATCTGTTTGCCTTATTACGTACGCTTAGGCATTGCTGTCTTGGTTTAAGGTTGCTGCTTACCATAACCCCCAAGTCCTTTTCGCAATTTGTATGGCTAAGTTCTACGTTATTTAACTTATAAGTGCTTGGGTTATGGACACTCCCGAGCTTCAGAACCTTGCATTTATTTACATTGAACTGCATCTGCCACTTTTCTGACCAGGAATTGAGTTTGTCTAAATCCTCCTGAAGTTCCCTGACATCTATGTTAGAATCAATTATCCTACCTATCTTTGTGTCATCGGCGAATGTGCTCATATCACTAGTAATTCCCTCATCAAGGTCATTGATATATATTATAAACAACAACGGGCCTAAGACTGATCCCTGTGGAACACCACTTGTTACAGATCCCCACTCGGATTTAACCAAATTTATGCACACACTCTGCTTCCTATTGGTGAGCCATGACTCGAGCCATGACAGCACTTTTTCCCCAATGCCATGAGCTGCTACTTTCTTTAACAGTCTCTGGTGCAGTACTCTATCAAAAGCCTTATTAAAATCTAAATAAACAATATCGAATTCTTTATCGTGATCAACAGCCTCAAAAGCTTTACTAAAGAAGGTTAATAAATTAGATAGGCAGGAACGGCCCCTCGTAAATCCATGCTGAGTATCATTAATCAATTATGGTTATCTAAATGGCTTCTAATATTTTTTTTTTTTTTTCAACAAGTCGGCCGTCTCCCACCGAGTCAGGGTGACCCAAAAAGAAAGAAAATCCCCAAAAAGAAAATACTTTCATCATCATTCAACACTTTCACCACACTCATACATAATCACTGTCTTTGCAGAGGAGCTCAGATACGACAGCTGAGAAAAGTCCCCCCCAGCTGTCACTATCTCAGACCCCTCCTTTAAAGTGCAGGCATTGTACTTCCCATTTCCAGGACTCAAGTCCAACTAAATCAATTAACTGGTTTCCCTGAATCCCTTCACAAAATGTTACCCTGCTCACACTCCAACAGATCGTCATGTCCCAAAAACCATTCGTCTCCATTCACTCCTATCTAACACGCTCACACATGCTTGCTGGAAGTCCAAGCCCTCGCCCACAAAACCTCCTTTACCCTTCCCTCCAACCTTTTCTAGGACGACCCCTACCCCGCCTTCCTTCCCCTACAGATTTATACACTCTCCAAGTCATTCTACTTTGATCCATTCTCTCTAAATGACCAAATCACCTCAACAACCCTCTTCAGCCCTCTGACAAATACTTTTAGTAACTCCACACCTTCTCCTAATTTCCACATTCGAATTTTCTGCATAATATTTACACCACACATTGCCCTTAGACAGGACATCTTCACTGCCTCCAGCCTCCTCCTCGCTGAAGCATTTGCAACCCATGCTTCACACCCATATAAGAGTGTTGGTACCACTATACTTTCGTACATTCCCTTCTTTGCCTCCATGGATAACGTTTTTGTCTCCACAGATACCTCAAGCACCACTCACCTTTTTCCTTCATCAATTCTATGGTTAACCTCATCCTTCATAAACCCATCTGCTGACACATCAACTCCCAAATATCTGAAAACATTTACTTTTCCATAATCCCTCTCTCCAATGTGATATCAATTTTTCTTTATTTAAATCGTTTGATACCCTCATCACCTTACTCTTATCTATGTTCACTTTTAACTTTCTACCTTTACACTCTCTCCCAAACTCGTCCACTAACCTTTGCAACTTTTCTTTAGAATCTCCCATAAGCACAGTATCATCAGCAAAAAGTAACTGTGTCAACTCCCATTTTGCATTTAATTCTCCATAATTTAATCCACCCCTCTCCCCAACACCTAGCATTTACTTCTTTTACAACCCCATCTATAAATATATTAAACAACCATGGTGACATTACACATCCCTGTCTAAGACCTACTTTTACCGGAAGTAATCTCCCTCTCTCCTACACACCCTAACCTGAGCCTCACTATCCTCATAAAAACTCTTTACAGCCTTCAGTAACTTACTACCTATTCCATACACTTGCAACATTTGCCACATTGCTCCCCTATCCACTCTATCATATGCCTTTTCTAAATCCATAAATGCAATAAAAACTTCTCTACCTTTATCTAGATACTGTTCACATATATGCTTCACTGTAAACACTTGATCTACACATCCCTACTCACTCTAAAGCCTCCTTGCTCATCTGCAATCCTACTCTCTGTCTTACCTCTAATTCTTTCAATAATAACCCTGCCATACACTTTACCTGGTATACTCAGTAAACTTATTCCCCTATAATTTTTACACTCTCTTTATCCCCTTCCCTTTATATAAAGGAACTATACATGCTCTCTGCCAATCCCTAGGTCCCTTTCCCCCTCTTTCATACATTTATTAAACAAAAATACCAACCACTCCAGCACTATATCCCCCTGCTTTTAACATTTCTGTCATGATCCTGTCAGTTCCAGCTGCTTTACCCCTTTCATTCTACGTAATGCCTCACGCACCTCCCCCACACTCACATCCTGCTCTTCTTCACTCCTAAACGATGTTGTACCTCCCTGGCCAGTACATGAAATTACCGCCTCCCTTTTTTCATTGACATTTAAAAGTTCCTCAAAATATTCCCGCCATCTACCCAATACCTCCAGCTCCCCATCTACTAACTCCTCTACTCTGTTTTTAACTGACAAATCCATTTGTTCCCTAGGCTTTCTTACCTTGTTTATCTCACTCCAAATTTTTTTCTTGTTTTCAGCAAAATTTCTTAACAGAGCCTCCCATTCTTTCATCTGCTCTTCTTTTGCACTCTCTCACCACTCTCTTCACCTTTTTTTACTCTCCATATACTCTGCTCTTCTATTAACACTTCTGTTTTGTAAAAACCTCTCATAAGCTACCTTTTTCTCTTTTATCACACCCTTTACTTCTTCATTTCACCACTCACTCCTCTTTCCTCCTGCACCCACCCTCCTATAGCCACAAACGTCTGCCCCACATTCTAATACTGCATTTTTAAAACTATCCCAACTCTCTTCAACCCCCACTACTCATACTTGCACTATCCACCTTTCTGCCAATAGTTGCTTATATCTCACCCTAACTTCCTCCTCCCTTAGTTTATACACTTTTACCTCTCTCTTACTTGCTGTTGCCATTATCTTTTTGTCCCATCTACCTTTTACTCTAACTGTAGCTACAACCAAATAATGATCTGATATATCTGTTGCCCCTCTATAAACATGTACATCCTGAAGCCTACCCATCAACCTTTTATCCACCAATACATAATCCAACAAACTACTTTCCTTACGTGCTATATCATACCTTGTATATTTATTTATCCTCTTTTCATAAAATATGTATTACTTATTACCAAACCTCTTTCTACACATAGCTCAATTAATGGTTCCCCATTTACATTTACCCCTGGCACCCCAAATTTACCTACTACTCCCTCCACAACATTTTTACCCACTTTAGCATTAAGATCCCCAACCACAATTACTCTCTCACTTGGTTCAAAACTCCCCACACACTCACTCAACATTTCCCAAAATCTCTCTCTCTCTCCTCTACACTTCTCTCTTCTCCAGGTGCATAAACACTTACTATAACCCACTTTTCACATCCAACCTTTATTTTACTCCACATAATCCTTGAATTTATACATTTATATTCCTTCTTTACCTGCCATAACTGATCATTCAACATTATTGCCACTCCTTCTTTAGCTCTAACTCTATTTGAAACCCCTGACCTAATCCCATTTATTTCTCCCCACAAACTCTCCTACCCCCTTCAGCTTTGTCTCACTTAAAGCCAGGACATCCAGCTTCTTTTCATTCATAACATCTACAATCATCTCTTTCTTTTCATTTGCACAACATCCACGCACATTCAAACATCCCACTTTGACGGTTTTCTTCTTTTTCTTTTTAGTAAGCTATACAGGAAAAGGGGTTACTAGCCCATTGTTCCTGGCATTTTAGTTGACTTTTACAACACGCATGGCTTACGGAGGAAAGATTCTTATTCCACTTCCTCATGGATATGAAAGGAAAAGGAAAAATTATAAGAACAAGAACTATTAAGATAAAATCAAAGAAAACTCAGATGAGTGTGTATACATAAACGTGTATATGTTTGCGTAGTGTGACCTAAGTGTAAATAGAAGTAGCAAGACGTACCTGAAATCTTGCATGTTTATGAGACAGAAAAAAGACACCAGCAATCCTACCATCATGTAAAACAGTTTCAGGTTTCTGTTTCACAGTCACCTGGCAGGATGGTAGTACCTCCCTGGGTGGTTGCTGTCTACCAACCTACTACTACGCTTCTAATAATCTTCTTTCTTTTTTCAACAAGTCGGCCGTTTCCCACCGAAGCGGGGTGGCCCAAAATGAAAAACGAAAGTTTTCCCTTTTACATTTAGTAATATATACAGGAGAAGGGGTTACTAGCCCCTTGCACCCGGCATTTTAGTCGCCTCTTACGACACGCATGGCTTACGGAGGAAGAATTCTGTTCCACTTCCCCATGGAGATAAGAGGAAATAAGAACAAGAACTAGTAAGAAAATAGAAGAAAACCCAGAGGGGTGTGTGTATATACATATGCTTGTACATGAATGTGTAGTGTGACCTAAGTGTAAGTAGAAGTAACAAGACATACCTGAAATCTTGCATGTTTATGAGACAGAAAAAAAAAGACACCAGCAATCCTACCATCATGTAAAACAAATACAGGCTTTCGTTTTACACTCACTTGGCAGGACGGTAGTACCTCCCTGGGTGGTTGCTGTCTACCAACCTACTACTACGCTTCTAATAATATCAGCTATAATTGACTCTAGTAATTTGCCTACAATTGAGGTCAGTGACGGTAGTGACTTGTCCCCTGCTTTAAAAATAGGAATTACATTAGCCATCTTCCACATATCAGACACTACACCTGTTTGAAGAGATAAATTAAAAATGTTAGGTATTGGTTCACAGAGTTCCATTTTGCATTCCTTAAGAACCCTTGCAAAAAGCTCATCAGGACCCAGCGATTTATTTTGTTTCAGACGGTCTACTTGTTTCATAACCATTTCGCTAGTGACTGTGATATTACATAATTTAGCTTCTTCAGGGACACTATAAAAATTAATTACTGGGATATTATTAGTGTCTTCCTGTGTGAAAACCGAGAGAAAATAATTAATAAAAAAAATAGAGCACATATCATTCTCCTTGTCAGTAAGATGCCCAGAGTTATTTTTAAGGGGACCTATCTTATCCCTAACTTTTGTTCTATAAACCTGGAAAAAAACTTTTGGGTTAGTTTTTGAATCCCTAGCAACTTTAATTTCATAGTCCCGTTTAGCTTTTCTTATACCCTTTTTTTAATGTCCCTCTTAATGTCAGTATACTGATTCATAAGATGACCCTCACCTCTATTTATGTGCCTATAAATTCCTTTCTTCTGCCCTAAAAGATATTTGAGCCTATTATTCATCCATTTTGGGTCATTTCTACTTGATCTAATTTCTTTATACAAGATAAATGTTCTTTGGGCAACCTGTATAGTGTTAAGAAAGCTGTCATATTGATAGCTCTCTTTGTTACCCCAGTCCACAGTTGGTAAGTGTTCTCTAAGCCCATTATAATCTGCTAAGTGAAAGTCTGGGACTGTTACTGAATTATCCCTACTATCATACATCCATTCAATGCTTGTGCAGAGTTCCTCTGTAATTTCTAAATTATTAACAAGGGATTCCTTGTTTGCCAGAACCAAGTCAAGTAGGTTATTTCCCCTTGTAGGTTCTGTCACAAACTGCTTCAAGAAACAATCCTGAATTACTTCTAAAAAGTCGTAAGATTCTAAATTCCCTGTCAAGAAATTCCAATCAATCTAACTAAAGTTAAAGTCCCCTAGAATTACTACGTTATCGTGCCTTGTGGCCTTAACAATTTCCTCCCAGAGTAGTCTCCCTTGTTCCCTATCTAAGTTTGGAGGACGATATATCACGCCTAAAATCAATTTTTCACACCCCTCTGAAAATTCTATCCAGACAGACTCTGTATGTATTATTTCAGACTTTATGCCCATTTTTATGCAACAATTTAAATGATCACGGACATAGAGTGCCACCCCACCCCCCTTGCCGATACTTCTGTCTACTTGGAACAATTTAAAACCCTGGATGGGACATTCAGCAGGCATGTCCCGATTTTTCATATTAAACCACGTCTCAGTTATTGCAAAAACATCAATATTACCCGCACTAGCAAGTAATCTCAACTCGTCCATCTTATTCCTAGCACTACGACAATTGGTGTAATATACATTTAAAGATCCTCCTTTCTCTTTACCCTTCCTGCTCATTTCTGTTTTTCCACTATACCTATTACTGTCCTTGTCATCTAGTGCCACTGGCTTTCCAGTATCCACCTTATTCTGCCTATTACTAGTTCTCCTAGAACTTATAATATTACTACACTGGGACTTCACTGTTTTCCCCCCAAAACCCATACCGCTAACTATTTCTAGTTTAAAGCCCTAACAGCTCCCTCCACTGCAGTTGCCAGTGCCCCCACCCCAGACCTGGATAAGTGAACCCCATCCCTGGCATACATGTCATTTCTGCCATAGAAGAGGTCCCAGTTGTCAATGATTGTTACTGCATTTTCCTTACAGTATTTGTCCAGCCAGCAATTGACACCAATTGCCCTGGACAGCCATTCATTTCCAACTCCTCTCCTTGGCAAAATACCACATATGACAGGGTTCCCACCCTTCTTCCTAATTATGTCTATTGTTGACTTAAACCTGCTAGTCAGGTCCTCACTCCTACGTCTGCCAACATCGTTGCCTCCAGCACTGAGACAGATAATAGGATTGCTCCCATTACCTCTCATGATGTCGTCCAGACAGCTAACAATATTCTCCATCCCAGCCCCAGGAAAGCAAACCCTCTGTCTCCTACTCCTATCCTTCAAACAGAAGGCCCTATCCATGTACCTAACCTGGCTGTCCCCAACAATAACAATGTTTTTACCTTCCTTGGTGTTGTTCGTCGTGACGCTCTTAAAAGTCGACTCACATTCATCGGGTAGCACAGAGAATCGGTTCGATGTTTCCACAACAGTTTCCTGGATTTTCGTTAATTCTACCTCTCCATCCGTCCTCTTGATCCTTAACTTTGTAGCTATTAAGTTGAGTGTACTGGGTACACTGTATGTTAGAATTATAACATGAGTTATGGGTATGATAGAAAGCAGAAGTGCAGAACAATGAGGATTGGGAATGGAAGAGATATGCACATACAGTGGTACCTCGAGTTACGATATTTTTTCGTTCGAGAATGCTATTCAAGTGCCATTACCAAACGAATTTATCCCCATAAGGAATAATGTAAAATAGACTAGTCCTTTTACACCCCCAAAAATATACCTACAAAAGCATTTAAAAAAATAAACTTACATAAAAGGGCGATTTTGGGGACCATCGTAACTCGAGGTACCACTGTATTAAGTTTTTGCATATAAATCATCACTACTGGAGTCAGTGTTATGCTTAAAATTATTGTATGGTGTGAATATTTTGCATAGTAAATAATGAAGAAATTAACCCTTTGAGGGTCCAGACCCTCCAATCTGAAAATTCCCTGCAGGGTCCAAGAATTAAAAAAAAAATGTATGATTTTTTCTTGTGAAATGGTAGAGAATCTTTTTCTGAAGGTAATAAAACAAAAAGTGCAAAATTTGATAAACACAAAATTACATTCTCAGGAATTTTGCTATGTTACCAATATTTACACATTGGCAATTTTGCCCACTTTGAGTACCATTTTTGGCCAATTACATTGTTCCATTAAACCAAATTCTTAGCTATTTTGCTGTTCCATTTTATCTATTGAGCACAAGAAATTGCCAAATCAACTATTTCAACTACCTAATAAAGCGATTGGAAATTGGAAATTTGGCCAATTTCACACAAAGTTCAAAATATTCCATTTTCAAAATAGGGTCCAGAATAAACAGTGCAGGCATTCCTGGCACTAAAATAATATTTTCTCTGTTTATTAGTTACGTTTCCAAGCTTTACACATGAATTCCATTTTGATTTTTTATTCACAAATAATTTTTATTCACATCAAAAAATAGAAGATTTACTGGTATGCAATACTGTAATAATTGTATAAATATCAGTGCATTCATGAACGCACATTAGACCCACCAGCTGACATGTATTGGACACGTGATGTGATTTGTTTACTCTTTTTTTTCCGATTTCTTCGATTGCTTTCATCTTCTAACAGCACATGCAAAGAAATTATATGACAATACAATTGTTCCAAAGTGTTATATTCATTGAAACGGGGAAATATGTCATATTATTAGACCTTCTTTGGTTATCCTGGGTTAAAGCTGTCTAATGTATCCCTAGCATCTGTTTGCCCTCAAGATATTATATTCAGTGTAATCTTATGGAAATAAGTGAGATGCAGAGTGGCATATCACACACTTTGTTTACATGTGGTGGAGCACTGTTGCCCGTGATGCACTGTGTGGACCCACCCAGCCCAACTTTTTTTTTTTTTTTTTTTAGGTGATACAAGGTGGTAGGACACCTAAACAGTTGAGCTAAGGCATAAAATGTCAACAGGCACCAATTTTTAATGGCACAAAAATTTTGTGTAATTTTATGCAAGTTGATGGACTCGAAGCTCAGAGCACCTTCAGTCGTAATTTAATCAAAATTTGTGTTCCACTATGCACACCATTATGAGCTTATCTAAAAATTTGAAGGCAAGTAACAGTATGGTAGAGCGTAGGTTTATTTTTAATGTACCGGCTGTCTCCCACCGAGGCAGGGTGACCTAAAAAGAAAAATGGAAGTTTTTCTTTTTACATTTAGTAATTTATACAGGAGAAGGTGTTACAAGTCCCTTGCTCCCAAAAATGGAGATTTATTAGTATTTTTTCTCTTCTTGTTATAGGTGCCCACTGCTAGTACAGTTGTTGAAGGCACTCCAGCCTTGAACAGAGTGTCTTGGACAAATTCTGGTCAGCAGATCACAGTGGGAGATGACATGGGGAAGATATGGATCTACGATGTTGGAGAGGTAAGAATGTTTTTTCTATTATTATTGGCATGTATTAACACAGTGAGAGTTCCTTATACTAGTCCTCCCTGCATTTAAATTTTTATAATTTTCCTATATTTTATATGATTAAAAATATTTAATCTGGACATAGTTTGGCCAATAACTTTGAGAAAATATAATAAACTTACCTCAATTGGTTTCCAGGCCAAATATTTCTGATAGTGAATGTTATTACCATTATCCATTTGATATTCATTATCAACTAAAACTAGATTTGTTTTGATTGCTGCACAGCCTGAGAATGTTTTCTCCATTATTGCATAATTCAGCTTTGTCTGGGCAGTTGTCCATTGTCTTCTGAATTTATACATCCTATAGCAAATTACTGGTGGAAATAGGATCATCACATATGTGAATTAGCACAGAGCAAAACTGCAAAGCAAGGGGGTTACCTATATATGGCCAGATCTACAATATAGCCTTACAAAAATAAAATGAACTCAATTTATTGGACTAATACTTGGAGGGGGTGACTGTACGAGCTCATTGTCTGTTATATCTCAATTATAAGAACACTTTGTGATGGTAAAAGTAACAGACAATTATTTTTAATGGAGAAAGTTTGTTATATTATAAATTAATTTACCCAGTGGATTGTAAATACATACATATAACATAAGTCTAAGACTGTCCATTATTTCTGAATGCTGTCCAACTACATATTTGTCAATTAAATCCAAAATCCATTTAATGATGGGTCCATTAACCCTTACTGGGTTGGAACCCATGCTCTCAAACTTGCTCTTGGGGTCGAAGAATTAAAAAAAAAAAATCTTGCAGAATTATTCAGTATATATTTCTAATTGTAATGAAAAAAAAAATACCATTAGTACTTACTAAGATACAGAGGCGTGAGGTTGACAGTAGGTGAATGGCTGGCGGTAACATCAGTGACTGCCATGCACTCTGTTATGTATATTAATTTCTTTGTATTTTTTCTTTGCCTTTCTAACATTTTATTTTTTCAAGGAACTTTTGTGGCCCATGAGACCAATACAATGTATATACATATCCGCTTGTTGTATGCAATACCATAACCGCACTAATATTGTCAATATTACATTGTTTACAGAACCTGTTTACACAAGTAAAAATGTTCCATATTACTAATGATCTATACACATATTCAATCACTGGACATGTTCCTAGAACTGCTGCAGTTTGTGAAACTTTGAAACATGGTGTCATGCACAGAGGTGTTTTACACTCCTCACACATAAAAGGAGTGTCTTTGTGGGCATTTTGTTGTATGTGCATAGACAAAACTTCTTTTCTGGGTCCATTTCTTCTTAGTAGGAGGCAGTGGTATTAGGTAGTAATTACCTCAAACAAGAGGGTATTTGATCAGTTCGTAGGCAGTTTTGTATTGCTGGTGTTATTACCTGGTACTTGAATATTATTATTTGTCTGTTGACAGACAGACAAAATTCATCATACAGTGGTCTGTTTCTGGTCCTCATCTTATACATATTATAAGCATTGAGTGTGGAAATGTCCACAAGATTTAAAAAGAGTTTCACGTACCACTTGTAACTCTTGCAAACACAATCGGAATACCAAATTTACATGTCACATTTGTCCACTAAATGCATATTGAGGGTGTAGCCCATCACAACTGCAGGTTTTATAATGGTTTTATTGGTATGTGTATTCTGCCTGCCACTGTCTGCCATTTCGTTTTGGTGAATTGATGTCAACAATGTGACATCTCATTTGTCATGCCACCGTAATGCCGTGATGTCATTGGCAGCAAACACCGAACTCACGCATATGCCTGCGTTGAACCTTGGCATATGCTTACAGTTTGCACGCACTTTACCATATACATTTGTTATGTTCACTCGCAAGAAATCACTGAGTAATGAGCTTGTGTACCAGTTATCAGTGTATAATATATGTCCGTTACAAGATATGGTTCCATCATTATTCTAACCACATCACCTGAGATACCCAATAACTTCCTGGTATCTTTCAATGTCTTAATTCCAGTGTACACAATTATGTCTAATGCCAGACCATTTTCACAGTCACAAAGCACAAACAACTTGATACCAAAGTTTTTCCTCTTGCTTGGTATATACTGCTTGAACAACAGTCTACCTTTGAACAAAATCAGACTCGCAATAAAAAGCTTCCTGAAGGGATGAAAATACATACTGAACTTTTGTTTCATATACATAAACACATTCCTAATATTATATATACCTGTCATTTCTTTCAGGCCTTGTTTTGTCTGAAAAGTGTAGCATACGTAACGGTAGGGTAAATCAGTTCACTGGCATAACGTCACTGAAGGCTGGGATTGAAATTAGGCAGTCTGTCGACCAGTATGACTTGATATTGTGCTATATACACATGTGGCATGAGTATTATTGTGGCAAAAACAAATACATTTCAGCGACAGTGGTCTCCTTCCATTGGTGTAGTTGCGATTGTGGTGAAACAAAGTGTATTTTCCATGGTATACTTGAAGTATGTGTTACTTTCCTTACAAAATTTCCATCAGGGGTTCCTCAAAAATAGTTCAAAATATTCCACTTCACTGGCATTGTTCCCAAGGTACAAGATGGCGGATTCCATTTTGAGTTTCATCAAATTAATACGGATTGGGAACAAAATTGGCACCCTGTTGCCAATCCCAGATGCAATCTGCTGGTGGTTACTGGATATCTGGTTGTGGTTGTGCATGTGGTTGAGGCTGGTCTTGGTTGTGGATGTCCCGAGTCAGCATGGGTCCCAGCCTGGGGTACTGCTGGTGCTGCATCCCACGTGGCATCACCACCACCATCCCAATTGTGACCACATCATAGTCACTTTCACTGTCTATTCCTGGTGTAGGACCATGGGATGTACTCCATCCCCTTGGAATAGCATAGGGCACACTACCAGACAGTGTGTGTAACGTCGAATGAATCGACACTTCACCATTGAACATTCCTCTTCACTTTGTACTCGAATAGTCGTCGAGAGTTAGGATATCACAGTCAGTGTCACTATCATCACCACTGCTCACATCCGAGTCCTGGCCACAGGAAAATATGAGCTTACATTTACGCCATGTAAAGGGTGTGTAAAGGTAGAAAGTTGAAAGTGAACATAGATAAGAGTAAGGTGATGAGGGTATCAAACGATTTAGATAAAGAAAAATTGGATATCACATTGGAGAGAGGGATTATGGAAGAAGTAAATTTTTTTTTTTTTTTTTTTTTATTAACACATCGGCCGATTCCCACCAAGGCAGGGTGGCCCGAAAAAGAAAAACTTTCATCATCATTCACTCCATCACTGTCTTGCCAGAGGGGTGCTTTACACTACAGTTTTAAAACTGCAACATTAACACTCCTCCTTCAGAGTGCTGGCACTGTACTTCCCATCTCCAGAACTCAAGTCCGGCCTGCCGGTTTCCCTGAATCCCTTCATAAATGTTACTTTGCTCACACTCCAAACAGCACGTCAAGTATTAAAAACCGTATGCCTCCATTCACTCCTATCAAATACGCTTACACATGCTTGCTGGAAGTCCAAGCCCTCGCACACAAAACTTCCTTTACCCCCCCTCCAACCTTTCCTAGGCCGACCCCTACCCCCCCTTTCCCCTCCACTACAGATTTATACACTCTCGAAGTCACTCTGTCTTGTTCCATTCTCTCTACATGTCCAAACCACCTCAACAACCCTCCTCAGCTCTCTGGACAATCGTTTTGGTAATCCCGCACCTCCTCCTAATTTCCAAACTCCGAATTCTCTGCATTATATTCACACCACACATTGACCTCAGACATGACATTTCCACTGCCTCCAGCCTTCTCCTCGTTGCAACATTCATCACCCATGCTTCACACCCATATAAGAGCGTTGGTATAACTATACTCTCATACATTCCCTCTTTACTTCCATGGACAAGGTTCTTTGTCTCCACAGACTCCGAAGTGCTCCACTCACCCTTTTCCCCTCATCAATTCTATGATTCACCTCATCCTTCATAGACCCATCCGCCGACATGTCCACTCCCAAATATCTGAATACATTCACCTCCTCCATACTCTCTCCCTCCAATCTGATATCCAATCTTTCGTCACCTATTCTTTTGTTATCCTCATCACCTTACTCTTTCCTATATTCACTTTCAATTTTCTTCTTTACACACCCTACCAAATTCATCCACCAACCTCTGCAACTTCTCT
Organism: Cherax destructor; assembly: GCA_009830355.1. Lineage (NCBI taxonomy): Eukaryota > Metazoa > Arthropoda > Malacostraca > Decapoda > Parastacidae > Cherax > Cherax destructor. Next base: position 268,445 of record WNWK01000957.1, read on the forward strand.
TCAGAATCTCCCAAAGCACAGTGTCATCAGCAAAAGCAACTGTGACAACTCCCACTTTGTATTTGCCTTTATCTTTTAGCCCAACACCTCTTGCCAAGACCCGCATTCACTTCTTTACAACCCCATCTATAAATATATTGAACAACCACGGTGACATCACACATCCTTGTCTAAGGCCCACTTTTACTGGGAAAAGTCCTTCCCCCCTACACACCTAACCTGAGCCTCACTATCCTCATAAAAAATTTTACTGCTTTCAAACCTTCCTCCTATTCCATACAC
>WNWK01000957.1:268826-298826 GCA_009830355.1 Cherax destructor
TTTACATTTAGTAATATATCGGGAAAAGGGGGTTACTCCCCCTTCTCCCGCATTTTAGTCGCCTACGACACGCAGGTTTACGGAAAGAATTCTGTTCCACTTCCCCATGGAGATAAGAGGAAATAAGAACAAGAACTAGTAAGAAAATAGAAGAAACCCGGGGGTGTGTATATATATGCTTGTACATGAATGTGTAGTGTGACCTATGTAAGTAGAAGAGCAAGATGTACCTGAAATCTTGCATGTTTATGAGACAGAAAAAAGACTCCAGCAATCCACCATCATGAAAAACAATTACAGGCTTTCGTTTTACACTCACTGGGGGATAGTCCTCCCTGGGTGGTTGCTGTCTACCAACCTACTACCTATAATAGACTAACCTACGTGACATTATTTTTTAAAGGGAAAGTAAATTGTTCCTAATGGCGCGAGCAGGTTTTGGGATAATTTTTTCTTTGCCGGGGTCCACTGTATATCTCTTTTTTGAGAAACTTTTTAAAGGGTTGTATATTTTTATACAGACAATGTAACTGGTATGAATGTTTTTTAAGACTGGCCGTCCAAACGGAAGTAGGGTGATCCAAAAAAGAGGAAACGCTTTTTTTCGTTATTCATTTAATCACTGTTTCCAAAGGGGCTGATATTAGAGATCAAATGCCCCTGAACTGAAACATCCCCCCCCCTCTTTCGGCAGGTACTAAAGTCGACTCATGAATGTTTCACCCAAACAATACATCAGCTCATAAAAGCCCTGAATCCCCATGAATGCCTGCTCACACCCAAACAATACATCAGATCACAAAACCCACGAACCCTTCATGAATGCTTGCTCACACCCAAACAATACATCAGATCTCAAAAACCCCTGAATCCCTTCATGAATGCTTGCTCACACCCCAAAAAATACATGATATCACAAAAAACCCCTTGCCTCTACTCCCATCTAATGCATTCTCACGCCATTTCACTGTAGGCATTTTTTTTTTTAACAAGTTGGCCATCTCCCCCGAGGAAGGGTGACCCAAAAAAAAAGAAAATCCCCAAAAAAAAATACTTTATCATCATTAACACTTTCACCACACTCATAAAATACTGTCTTTGCAGGGCCAGATACGACAGCTGAGAATAGTCCCCCCCAGCTGTCACTATCCCAGACCCCCCCTTTAAAGGCAGGCATTGTACTTCCCCTTTCCAGGGCCGTCCAACTAAAAATTAACTGGTTTCCTGAAACCCTTCAAAAATGTTCCCCCGCCCCTCCCAAATCGTCAGGTCCCAAAAACTGTGGCATATTTTACACATTTCATTAGTGTTCTGCTTTGCCAAATTTTAAATTTCTATATTTTGTACAGAATGTAAGGGGGAAACAGACAAACTTTGAAGATGTATTTAACCAAGGACGAGAGATGGGACAAGAAATGCATTGAATGTTTTAACCCCTTTTTCCTTTCCTTTGACTTCCTGTAAACATAGAAAACATATACAGAAAGGGGATTATGATGGGTCAAAAATGTTTTTGTTTTAAAACCAAGAGTCTGTTTGGATACACAAGTACCAGTAAGTAAATATTACAGCTGTCATATAAAATCTTCAAATCAGAATATTCTAGATGCTGTAATTACTGGGGCAAAAGAAGAGATATAACTAAAAATACGTACTACAGATATAGGCATTACGAAATTTAAGTTTTTATTACTATGGATACAGTTACTACTGGTGTACTAATACTACAGATGCTATAACAACAGATACAGTAACTACTGGTGCACTAATACATTGATGCTATAACAACAGCTACAGTAATACGGGGCATAATATACTGATGCTATACTGTATTTCATGCTGGCCGCTCCTCCCGGCGGGGTGACCTGAAGAAGAAACATTTTCCATCAGTCCACTATCACTGTTTCCCGGGCTTGCAGATGCAACAGTTTAGATCCCCTTTTATCTTAAGAGCATGTATCCCAAACCCCTTCTTTAAAGTGCAGGCATTTTCTTCCCACCTCCGGGGACTGAAGTCCAGCAACGGGTTTTTCCTGAAACCCTTCACAAAATATTACCCACTCATACTCCAACAGCCTCCAGGCCCCAAAAAACTATTTGTCTCCATTCCTATCTAATATGCTCACACATGCCTCTGTATGCCCAAGCCCCTTGCACAAAGCCGCCTGTCCCCCTCCTGCCAATTTTATTAGTGTGATCCCTATGCTCCCTTTCCCCTCCACTACAGATTTATACACCTCCAAGTCATCCTATTTTGCCCATCCTCTCAAATGACCAAAGCACAAACAACCCCTTCTCAGTCCTCTGATAATACTTTTAGTAACTCTGCACCTCCTCCAATCTCCAGACTATGAATTTCCCGGATAATATCTACACCACACATTGCCTCAGACACGACATCTCCACCCTCCATTGGGGGTTTTTATTTCATTTATTATATTTGCTTGTTTTCTAAATACTTTGACTCTCAAAACAAAAATGCAAAATTTTATTACTTGATTCATTGCCATCCTTAATTTGATGTACTTTAAATAAACTTTCACTTTTTGTTTTTAGCTTTTCCGCGATTCTACAATGAAGGGGAAAAAGATTGAAGACTTGCGAAGTGTTCTTGGGGAACAGCTGATACGAATCCCTTTCTCTTTTGAACACCAGAAGAAAATAATAAGGTATGGAAGAACTTTTTTGCTTGCAAGAATAGCATTAGCAAAGCTCAGTTTTACAATTATTGTGTCCCTTCAAGGGGGGGTGGAGTGCCTTTATCCAAGGAGTTTGGGGCTCCCTCCCCCTCCTTTTATTAAACCTGATTACTTTCCATTTCTGTGTGACCCTTACTGGTTGGGGCCTTCCATGGATGCAGTTCTGTAGTATAAGACAGTTTTGGTCACCAAAACCACAAACACAATGAACCTTATGACAAAATTTTGGGCCATCCTGGGCCATTGACTTGACAATGGTCCCGGATGGAAAGCATTTTCATGAGGTTCCTCACCTGATTGTGTGTTTTGGTAAATTGTTCCAGCCACAGTATTGTGACATTTTATTTTTAGTTATTGTTCATTTGCAGAAATCTTCATCATTTGGAAACTCCTGGTGATCCTGCTTGGCAGTGCCTCTCTGCACAACACGTCATCCTTCATCTCCTCATGTCTGTCCGTGGCTCATCTAAAGGGGGAAATGGCAGACCACGCCCCGGCTCGGGGGGGCAAGACCAATCAGGGGGGGACGGGTGGACCCAGACAACACCAGCAGCCAAGTATAAAAGATAATGATTCGCGTGAGAGTGGCAGGTGCTCACTACAAACTTTTATGTATACCATGCAGAGAAACCCAAAGTGAAAAAAAAAATTAAATTCCAAGAGCTTTTGTGTTTTAAAAATTTTCAGTGGAAATCATAAATTCAAATTTCACCTTTTTCTCACGGGTTATTTTATATTGTGATATCACCTTTTTTTTTTATGATCTTATTGCATGTATACTCATATGTATATTGTTTTATCCCTTACTAAAGCTCATTTCCCCCTCAATGATACTTTCTAATTGGCAACTTATCAAATAGGTTAAATGTCAAATAAGTAACTTTGATTTATTGTTTGTGCTAGTCAGTGATGGATAAAAGTTGTAATGATTGCCAACACAAATGAAGTACATTCTACAATACATTCCATTTTTTGATCTACCTACTGATGGCTGCATTTGATGAAATTATTACCCTAGGATTTCAAGTTCACCTTTTATTTTTCTTTTGGGTCACCCGCCTCGGTGTGCAACAGCCAACGTGTTAAAAAAAAAAAAACCATCTATCCTACTTTTTACCTAAATAAATGATTGGAAAGTATTTCTATTTCAGGCACCCCACCTCAGTGGGAAATGGCCAGTGTTTAAAAAAAAATATGTAGTTTTTTTGCTCCATGGGGAAGTGGGAAATTCCCTTTTCCCATCCATGTTGTAAGAGGTGACCAAAACCCGGGGCAGGGGGAATAACCCCTTCTATATAAAAAACAAATGTAAAAAGAAAAATTTTTTTCTTTTCGGGTTCCCCCCTCTTGAGACAGCCAGTGACTCAGAAAAAAACTTTTTAAAGTTTTTCTTCTTTTTAAATTTTGTAATTTATCAGAGGGTTACCTGCCCCCTTTCCCTGGTATTTTTTCCTCCCTGGGACAGCATGGCTTACGGAGGAAGGATTTTTGTTCACTTTCCCATCTAGTAAAAGAAAAAATTAGAACACATATATAAAATATATCTTAAATATATAAAAAAAAATAAAATTTGAATAAAAAATTTCCAATCTTTATTGACAGGCCACTGCTCCAGTCCTTTTCTTATGGTGGAGGAAATATGCGGGGATTGTCACCAACTTTCCAGACAGTGGAAGCTTAGTCAGGCATACTTTGGTGGGGAGCTACTGCCTCCCACAGTCAAGTGGGACCATTTTAAACATCCCGGGGCAAGGTTTGTATACTGTGGTTCCTGGAGTTTGTTGGGCCAAGTTATGATAATTTGGGAGTTACGATTAACCCCATAAAAAAACTTTGGAATTCGATTAAAAATTAGAGATGTTATGTTTTACTGGTACAACTGTTGGGGGTTGCACAGGGGAATTTAAAATAGACATGTTATGGTTATGTGTGTAATGGTACAACTTTTTGGGGTTGCATATAATTAGGGGTATGTTATGTTTTACGGGAAAAACTGTTGTGGGTTGTATCAGGGGGAACTCAACAAATCACAACTGGGTTGAATGTCTGTGGATGAAAAAAATATTATAAATTTTTCTAAGAAGGAGAATGCAGTGTTAGATGGTAAAATCTTTTCCAGTGAACTGAAAAATTTTTTAATGCATGGTTGATCACTAGGTGATCTTTATTGAGAAATTTTTAAAAATCCACACAAGGGGAAAAAATTTTTTTTGGGTATATTTTACCTCAATGAAGACAACTAACATTGAATGACAGTACAGTGCCTGAACTCTGAAGGAGGGGTGGGGGTATTTAGTTTGGTGGGGCATCTGAACTGTAGTATCTGCACGCCCTGGCAAGACAGTGATAGTGAATGATGGTGAAAGTGTTTTTTTTTTCAGGTCACCTTTCCTCGGTGGGAGATAGCCAGTGTACCAGAAAATAATAATGTATTTTAAATTTATACCTTTTCAGGATATGATTCTTGAGCTGCGCACGTTTAGTGGCGTGATGAGAGGAGCAATTATGCCCTTTCTACCCCCAGATGGACAGAATTTTAGAAATTAAAGTCTGGCCAGAAGTTTCCTTGGATCAAATTACCCATGGCTCCCCAGGTGTGTATGAAATAGTAAATTTAAAACGGGGATAAGAATAGAGCAAGATTAATGTCTCAGAAGGGATTTTGTGTGTATGTTTTGGAAGAGCGAGGGGGGGAAAAAAAAGGGTTTGGTGAGAGCCGGGGAACTGAACAGAAAGACATGGTTTCACTTGACCAGTCTTTTCTTTTTCTATTTTGATACTACGTACATTGAAAAAAAAATAAAAAAAATGTGGTGAATTTCAAGAGGAAGTGGAAAAAATTTTTTTTAGAATCGGTGAAAAGAGATGACTAAATCCCTGGAGGGGCAGTCCCCCTTCTGTATATATTACAAAATTTTAAAAAAGAAAACTTCCTTTTTTCTCTTAGGTCACCCTGCCTCAGTGGGATACAGCGGGTTCGTTAAAAAAAAAAAGTGGTGAATGGCACTTGTTTTTAAATATGCAGTAAAAAAAAAGATCAAATTAAATGTAAAGCAATGATGATTTTGTGAAGCAAACAGTAAAATTTTAAATTTTGTTTTCTTATGAGAACAAACACAGTATTTTGGAAATAAAAAATTGACAGTATTTGTGAAGGAATGAACTATGGGGAAATGTTTAGATGCAATATGACTTGAATTAATAGAATAGAAAACTCATTTTAAGGCAGTTTTACAGAAGAAAATTCATGAGATCAGTGATGTGGGAAGGCATGGAAGAGTTGTAACATGTAATTATTCAGGAGGTTCCCAATGACAAATGCTTCAAGTTACAAACTTCTACCACAAACAGGCCAATTAGGTTCATTTGAGTTTTTACAACCAATGTCGCAGTACATTTGGAAACAACCATCTTTTGGGGTTTTTTTTTCTATAAAACTTGTTGGCAAGTTAAGAACTTATATAAAAAAATGAGAAAATTTCCTGAAGGCTTCCTTGTGTACCCCCCCCGGGGAGCTACCGGGGTTGTGAAACTTGGATATTTTCCCAAAAGGGGTTATTTCAGTAAAGTAAGAAAACTAATGGTTTAAAAAAGTTCATTGTTACACTGGGGGATATTTTTTGTTAAATTGCTTATCCTTAAATAGAAGTGATGTATCATTTTGAGAAGAAAAAGCCCTTACCGCTGGTGCCCGTGGTTTGACCCCCGGAAGGGTGGAAACTTGGGCTTTTTCCCATACACCTTTTGTCCCTGTTCCTTAGCAAGTAGCCTGGGTGAGTTGACTGGTGTGGGTGACATTTTGGGGAAAAGATTGAGGCCCCTCATGGAAATAAGACAGTCCCTCGATGATGCACTGCCTTTTTTGGGGTTATCCTGGGTGGCTAACCCCCCAGAGTTAAAAATCCCAACAAAATCTTGTCTTAATATTCTTGGTGGAAAAATTAAATTAACATATTTTGGGGGAAAATTTTTTAGTTGATGATTTGTTTCCTAAACCATTATAAGGCCGAAATGGCCGGGGACGATAAAAACACGGGTTTTCCTCAAATTAGTTGTAAAATGTGTCAAATATGGCTTGAAAAGTAGTAACCCATTATACATGTGAAATAATTGATATTTTCATTTTGAAATTTATAAAAAAAACCACAGGAGGGGGTTTAATGATAGTCGCCCTTTTTTGGGGAATCAAACATTAAAAGCTTGCATTGTTTCAGAAATGAGGAGTCCAGGTAGATTTATTCAGGGAATGGTTATTTTGCAATTTTTTTCATATTGTTTTTTTGTTTCCCATTTTTGGGTTACTTTTTGGGAAATTTGTTGAGTTTTCAAAGTAGTTAGTTTGAAATGTTTTTTTTTAAAAAACGGGTTTTTACGCCATGTTGGGGATGTTACAATACTTTTACTAACGCTAGATCTTCCCAATGATGCTCTTGATGTTGTCAAAGTTTTTAATTTTTGATTTAAGGTATTTTCCCAATCATAATTTTAAAAATCGTAGCAACACAGTTGCAAAAAAACCAAGGAACGGGGGGATTTGACTCAGTTGTCATGGTTCAAACCCCACATGTTCTGTGGTTTATGTTAAATCATATTTCCTTAATTATGGTACTTTTGCTTTGCCCATTTATTTGTTTTTTTTTTTTTCCAGAATGAAGGCCTCCTGTAATTGTCTTTTAATAATTTATCTGTGGATTCAGTAGAGCAGGTAACAATAATATTGCATATTTATAAGAAAAATTACATTATAAAACAATTTACCCCTTTCTCCTGTATACTTTAAATAAATTTAAAAAAAAAAATTTTCGCCTTTTTTTTAATCCCCCTACCATGGTGGGATCGGGGGGTTTTTTAAAAAAAAAAATTACAGATAACAGTAATAATACACATTAAAAAATAATTACAGGTAACAGTAATATTTTTTTTTAAATTCCGTCCCCCCATCCCCCAAAGGCAGGGGGGGCCCCAAAAAAAAAAAAAAAAAACTTGCATCATTTCACTCCATCACTGTCTTGCCAGAGGCATGCTTACACAAAGGGTTTTAAAACTGCAAAAAATTAAACCCCCCCCTTTTCCAGGCCCACTGTACTTCCCATCTCCAGGACTCTTAAGTTCAGCTTCCCGGGTTTTCCCCCCTGAATCCCTTCATAAATGTTATCTTGCCCACACTCCAACAGCATGTAAAGTTTTAAAAAATCTTTTGTCCCCATTTTTTTTATTTATTTTTTTATTAACACATGGCCGATTCCCACCAAGGGGGGTGGCCCAAAAAACGAAAAATTTTCATCATCATTCACCCATAAATTTTCCTTGCCAGGGGGGTGCTTTACACTACAGTTATAAAACTGCAACATTAACACCCCTCCTCAGAGTCTTCAGAGTCTCCATTCACTCCTATCAAATATATCACACATGTTTGCGGGAAGCCCAACCCCCTCTCAAAAAAAACCTCCTTCCCCCTCCCCTTTTCCCCGGGCCCAAACCCCCCTACCCTGCCCCCCTCCACTACAGATTTATACCCCTCGAAATCATTCTTTTTTGTTCCACCCCTCTCAAATATCCAAAAAATCTCAATAACCCTTCTCACCCCTCGGGATAATAGTTGTAGTAATCCCGCATCCCCTTTAATTTCAAACTATAAATTTCCCTCTGATTATATTCACACCACACAGCCCTCAGACATGACATCTCCACTGCCTCCAGCCTTCTCCTTGTTGCAACATTTACCCCCCATGCTTCACCCCATATAAGGTTTTGGGGAAACTATCTCTCATACTTTCCCCTTCTTTACTTCCATGGAAAAAGTTCTTTGTCTCCACAGACCCGAAGTGCTCCACTCCCCCTTTTTCCCCTCATCAATTCTTAATTCACCTCATGCTTCATAGACCTATCTGCTGACACGTCCACTTCTAAATATCGGGAATACTTTTCACCTCCTCCTCTCTCTCCCTCCAATCTGATACCCAATTTTCCCACCTAATCGTTTTGTTACCCTTTTTACTCTTTCCTATATTCATTTTTTAATTTTCTTTTTTTACATACCCTACCAAACTCATCCCCCAAACCCTTTCGGGGAACTTCTCTTTCAGAATCCCCCAAAAAGCAGATCATCAGCATAGAGCAACTGTGACAACTCCCATTTTGTGTTAGATTTTTTATTTTTTAAACCCTATACCTCTTGCCAAGACCCGCGCATTCACTTCTCTTACAACCCCATCTATAAATATATTTGAAAAAACCAGGGGTGACATCAAATATCCTTGTCTAAGGCCTACTTTTACTGGGAAATAATCCCCCTCTCCAACATACTCAAACCTGAGCCTCACTATCCTCGTAAAACTCTTCACTGTTTTCCCCTACATCCTATTCCATACACCTGCAACATCTGCCACATTGATACCCCTTTTTCCCAAAACCATAAATGCCACAAAAACCTCTTTACCCTTATCTAAATACTGTTCACCTGTATGTTTCACTGTAAACACTTTTGTCTACACCCCCCCTCCCCTTTTCTAAAGCCTCCTTGTTCATCTGCTATCCTACTCCCCTTTACTCTTAATTCTTTCAATAATAACTCTACCATACACTTTACCAGGTATACCAACATACTTTTTCCCCCTAAAATTTTTTGGGCACCCTTTTTTGTCCCCTTTGCCTGTATACAAAGGAATTATACACGCTTTTGCCAACCCCTAGGTACCTTACCCTCTTCCATTTTTTAAATAATAGCCCAAAACCACCCAAAAGCTATATCCCCACCTGCTTTTTAACATTTCTATCTTTATCCCATCAATTCAGCTGCCTTACCCCTTTCATTCTACCCACTGCCCCCCACGAACTTCCCCGCACTCCCGGCTCTTCCTCACTCCCCCAAGATGTTTTTCCCCCTTTTCCCTAACACAAAAAACCCCAGCTCCCATCTTCATCAAAATTTAACAATTCCTCAAAATATTCCCTCCATCTTCTCGATACCTCAACTCTCCATTTAATAACCCCCCTCCTATTTTTAACTGTCAAATCAATTGTTCCCTAGGCTTCCCAACTTAAATCTTACTCCAAAAATTTTTTTTATTTTTAAAAAAAATTTGTTAACATCTCACCCACTCTCTCATTTGCTCTCTTTTTCATTGTTTTACCACTTTTCCCTTTAAACCCCTTTTTTTCTCTCCATATATCTTCCCTCCTTGCATCACTTCTACTTTTTAAAAACCTCTCATATGCTAACTTTTTTTCCCTTACTACTCTCTTTCATCATTCCACCAATCGCTCTTCTTCCCCCCCGCACCCACTTTCCTGTAAAAACAAACTTCTGCTGCACACACTAACACTGCATTCTTAAACCTACCCCATCCCTCTTTGACCCCATTGCCTATACTCCCCACTAGCCCATCTATCCTCCCAAAAGTTGTTTATATCTTACCCCAACTGCCTCCTCTTTTAGTTTATTAAAACCCCTCCCCCTTACTTGCTACTTCTATTTTCCTTGTATCCCATCTAACTTTTATTCTCAAAAATAGCTACAATTAAAAATGATCTGATATATCTGTGGCCCCCCCTATAAACATGTCATCCTGGTCTACTCAAAAGTCTTTTTTCTTTCCAATACATAGTCCAACAAACTACTACTATCATTACGCCCTACATCATATCTTGTATATTTATTTATCCTCTTTTTTTAAAATATGTATTACCTATAACTAAACCCCTTTCTATACAAAATTCAATCAAAGGACTCCCCATTTACACCTGGCACCCCAAACTTACCTACCACAACCCCCTCTAAATGTTTCTCCTACTTTAGCATTTGGGGCCCCTACCACCCTTTCCCCCTCCCCTTTGGGTTTAAAAGTTCCTTTCATTGCAAATCCCCAAAAAACTCTCTCTCTCTCTCCCCTGCATTCCTCTCTTCTCCAGGGTACACACTTATTATGACCCACTTTTTTTCATGAGACCTTTTTTTTTTAACCCCTTTAAAATGTTCAAACGTAGATCTACGTTCATGTGCGGGAAACCCAACGAGATCTACGTTGGGAAACCCCTGCTTTCTTTGGGAAAAAAAAGTAGGTCTATGTTTGGATTTCTACACACGTGAACATAGATCTACGTTTGGACAGTTTAAAAAGGTTTAATTTCCATAATCCTTGAATTTATACATTTATATTCCCCTTTTCCTTTCATAACTGACCATTCAACATTATTGCTACCCCCTTCCTTACTTTTAATTTTTTTTGTCACCGTGGGTTTAAAGCAAAAAAGATCCAAATAGAATGCAAAATACTGCAAATTAAATAAAATTTTAGCGTTTTTAAAATACCTCCCAAATACCCCAAGGCACTGTCCCGTTTTGGATCATCATAACAGACTTCATGGGGGCCTTTTTTTTTTTTTACCACCGAACCCCTTTCCCCCATGACTGTCTTGTCAGAGGCATGCCAATACTACAGTTTAAAACTGCAGATATCCTCACGGGGAAAACGCCCGATGACATGGTGGCTAAAGCTCTCGCTTTACACACGGAGGCCCGGGTTCAACCCCGGGGGGCCCAAAAAATTTGAAGTGTTTTCCCCCAAAACACACACACACACACACACACAACAGGCCTAGTGTCTAATCAACATGTGCCTAGGACAAAATGGTAACTAACCACTCGTTTATCTCCCCCAAAACAGTATGTCCATGGAAAGTAGCAGACTGGGGGGGTGCTGCAAAGTGGGGCAGGTTATAAGGATTTCAGTAAGACATGGGTGTTTGGCCCTTGTCCTTCAACACGAATAATCACTTTCATTATGTACTATTAAATATTACATTGTTCAAGAGATTTTTTTTTTACTGTTTTGAAGCTATTGGGAGATAGTTTTGGATCCCTCAGGAGGTTACAAATGTTTGCTTTCTTTGAATTTCATGGGATGTTTACTGTAGTTGAGTAGTACAATGGAATATGAAAGAAAGCTTTATTTCTAGTGTTATGCATATGTTATTTTTGTAGCTCTGCTGGAATTGCTTTAGCTCATAAATAATACCAATGGTTACTTCTTTCAACAAACCGGCCGTATCCCACCATGGCAGACCAATGGTTACACTTCTTAAATAACTTGTGAATTTTTGTTTAGAATATTGTCAAGGAAGGTTCCTTGACGCTGGTGAGGGGCTCTTGATCTAGGGAATTGTATCTGTGCTTCAGTTCCCTAAATTAAGCCTGAATACCTTCCATCCCCTCCCCCACAGGCGCTGTATAATCCTATGGGTTTAGCACTTCCCCATTATATACACCTGTTGATGGATTCATTCAAGGTAGGAAAATATCACAGCTGGAAAAGACACACACAGATTGTTTACTCTCTGAACTGGGCCAGTAAGCACTGACAATGAACTGTGTAATATATCAAAGATACTTGAGGGCCTTGTTCCTAATGTGTTCATGTGGATTGTAATGTATTGAAATAAAAGAGATAGGAGGAAGTGTGAAACTAACTCAGTGAAATGCAAGGATGCCATTGGCACAGGAAGAGAACACTGTATCAATAATAAGAGAACACTGTATCAGCAATAAGAGAACACTGTATCAGCAATAAGAGAACACTGTATCAGCAATAAGAGAACACTGTGTCAGCAATAAGAGAACACTGTCAGCAATAAAAGAACACTGTCAGCAATAGGAGAACTGTGTCAGCAATAAGAGAACAATGTGTCAGCAATAAGAGAACAATGTTCAGCAATAAGAGAACAATGTGTCAGCAAAAAAGAGAACAATGTGTCAGCAATAAGAGAACAATGTGTCAGCAATAAGAGAACAATGTGTCAGCAATAAGAGAACAATGTGTCAGCAATAAGAGAACAATGTGTCAGCAATAAGAGAGCACTGTCAACAATAAGAGAACACTCTCAACAATACGAGAATAATATGTCAAAGCTATTCAACTTGCTACCAGTATATATAAAAACTATTACTGTAACATATATTGAAGTCTTCAAAAGGTAACTGGTCCACTACATCTGCAAAGTGCAACATCAACCAGGCTATGATTACTATGTGGTTCAGCAGACTGCCCACAGCAGCAGCTTGGTTGAACAGGTAATTAACAGAAAAGCCTGGTGCCAGTCTTGGTTCAAGGGTAATAAGAGTTCTTGAAATCAGTCACAGGTTTATACCCTTTACATGTTTCAAGAGTTTTCCTACTTGTTTGGCTCAGCTTTGGGCTGGGCTGCAGAAGTAGCCTGTCTTGAGTACTCTCATGCATTTACACACACAAAAACACTCAGAAGGTGTTTTTTTCTGGCTGGTATAGCTTAGATATTTTCCAACCTCTTTCATTAACTATTTTTTAAAGTTTTAGCACAAAGCCTTTACAGAACTTATTGAACAAATATTAATGTGGGGTGGAGATCTGTTACAGTTTCTTGAACTGTAGTGTTGGCATGCCTCTGGCAAGACAGTGATGGAGTGAATGATGATGAAAGTGTTTCTTCTTTTCAGGTCATCCTGCCTTGGTGGAAATAGTCTACGATTAATAAAAAAATAATAATTAATGTTTACGTAAAGATACATTATATATCGAAACACACAAGCAGTTTGGGCACATTTAAATAGCACACAAACTGCTTGTTGTTTTTTAAAACTTTTTTGTACCTCTTATGTTTTTCATTATTTAGATTAGTAAATTGGTAATGTTTCAGAGTTCACTGCTTGACCTCGTTGTTTCAACAAACAGTGGAACACCTGAGAAATCTACATACACGTGAAAAGTGGCAGCTGGAGGTAGATGATGAAAATGGTGGATGCACTCAGTTGGTGAGTTTGTTTTTTTTCCAGTGATTATTGATAACAATTCTCTTTAAAATTGACATTTGTCAGCAGGTAAATTATTTCAGCTCCACAATGACTATTTTGATGATATACAGGCATACCTAATTAATACGGTGCTTGCTTCATAGCGCTTTGCTAATGTGGCACTTTTCAATTATATTCATGTTTATTTTCGGTGCTTGCCTTGCTCTTAAGATGATTTTTGTAAATTTTCATTTTTTTTTTTTTAAGTTTTTCATTTTTTTTAAGGCCTAGTGCTATTGGGCACTTAATAAATGATAGTGTAAACATTTTTAGGTTTTTCTGTGTACTGGCAAGTGAAAAAGACTGTGATTTGTTTTAAAAAGGCAATATTTGCTTCATGGCAGTGGTCTGGAACCTACTCTGCCATATTAGTGAGGTATACCTGTTCCTGCATCTGGTGTTTAGCACTCTTCCATCCCAGGGGGTTGGCTTGAGGCCAGACTTTCTTACTGACTACCTGGTCAATTGGGCTGTGGATGCTGGTGGCCCACAGGCCCACAATTTTTTGCCATGACAATATGGCTGACCTGGCATGTTTTGCAAGTAGCTGTCCACTTGTCCTTGTAAACTTCTATCCATGTTTTGGAATTTTTTTTTTTTGCCCCCTGATAGGAGGTTGGATGGTAGTGGGCTATGAATGTTGATGAAATAGTATTCTCTAATTGTGCTTATGACCCTTCTGATTTTTACTGAATTAATTCTACACTCCCATCTGTATATCTTGTGTAAGTTATGGTAATATGTAGAGTGGCACCTGCTTAAAGTATTTTCCACTTACTGTAACAAAAGCATGTTATGATAAGTGTGATTTTTTTTTGTGGGGAGGGGGTCAATTCTCTCTTGTCTTGTTTAGTATAGTTTTTTTTAAAACAATAATCTTTATATTTCCCCTGAAATCTCAACTTGCAAATTATCCCCAAAACTGGTTGAATTTATTTAAGCTGCCATATGTAAACACTGGCTTACTGTGTGTGTGTTAAATAAGATTGTCATGCAAGTATTGATTGAATAAAAGAACTGATGAAAATTTTTCTGAAAGAGTTTGAAAGGAAGGAGGAGAAGTTGGCTATAAAAAAAAGGAGTAGAAGCTGAGTATAAAGGAAAGTAAATATGGTGTGTAAGCATGTGAGGCACATTATGGTATGCAAATGAGCAACACAAGCAGTTTCAGTGAACAGAATGGAATGAATGTTTGAGTTTAATATTGTAATAATTCATGTTTAGTAGCAGGGCCCTTTACATTCCATCCAACTAACAGAATATTTGTTCAACCCAATTTTCAATGCTACCCAAGAAATAAGCTTTGATAATTCTATTTACCATGTGCAATTCCCACTCAAATCCAACCCCCCCTCACTCATGAATTTATCCAACCTTTTAAAATACCCAAGGTCCTTGCTTCAATAACCCTACTAGGCAGACTGTTCCCCTCATCAACTACCCTATTTCCAAAACCCAAAACTTTCCTATATCCTTTCTAAATCTAAACTTATCTAATTTGAATCCATTATTAGGGGTTTTCTCTTTGGGGAGATATTCTCAAGACCTTATTTATATCCCTTTTGTTAATACCCCTTTTCCACTTGTATACCTCGATCAGTCTCCCCTCATTTTTCGTCTTACAAGTGAATGTAATTTATGGGTTTTAAACTTTTTTCATTTGGGAAAATTTCTAATGTTGCTGAATGTTTTCTAACGAATTAATATCCATTCTGAAAGGAGACCAGAATTGGGGCTGCGTAATCTAGGTGAGGCCTTACTAACGATGTATAAAGCTGTAATATAACCTCTGGGCTTCTGTTGCCACAATTCTTGATATAAATCCCAGAATCTGTTTTTTTTTTTCAACAAGTCGGCCGTCTCCCACCGAGGCAGGGTGACCCAAAAGAAAGAAAATCCCCAAAAAGAAAATACTTTCATCATCATTCAACACTTTCACCACACTCATACATAATCACTGTCTTTGCAGAGGAGCTCAGATACGACAGCTGAGAATAGTCCCTCCCAGCTGTCACTATCTCAGACCCCTCCTTTAAAGTGCAGGCATTGTACTTCCCATTTCCAGGACTCAAGTCCAACTAAATCAATTAACTGGTTTCCTGAATCCCTTCACAAAATGTTACCCTGCTCACACTCCAACAGATCGTCATGTCCCAAAACCATTCGTCTCCATTCACTCCTATCTAACACGCTCACACATGCTTGCTGGAAGTCCAAGCCCTCGCCCACAAAACCTCCTTACCCTTCCTCCAACCTTTTCTAGGACGACCCTACCCCGCCTTCCTTCCCTACAGATTTATACGCTCTCAAGTCATTCTACTTTGATCCATTCTCTCTAAATGACCAAACCACCTCAACAACCCCTCTTCAGCCCTCTGACAAATACTTTTAGTAACTCCACACCTTCTCCTAATTTCCACATTCCGAATTTTCTGCATAATATTTACACCACACATTGCCCTTAGACAGGACATCTCCACTGCCTCCAGCCTCCTCCTCGCTGCAGCATTTGCAACCCATGCTTCACACCCATATAAGAGTGTTGGTACCACTATACTTTCGTACATTCCCTTTTTGCCTCCATGGATAACGTTTTTGTCTCCACAGATACTCAATGCACCACTCACCTTTTTTTCCCTTTATCAATTCTATGGTTAACCTCATCCTTCATAAACCCATCCGCTGACACGTCAACTCCCAAATATCTGAAAACATTTACTTCTTCCATAATCCTCTCTCCAATGTGATATCCAATTTTTCTTTATTTAAATCGTTTGATACCCTCATCACCTTACTCTTATCTATGTTCACTTTTAACTTTCTACCTTTACACACTCTCTCCAAACTCGTCCACTAACCTTTGCAACTTTTCTTAGAATCTCCCATAAGCACAGTATCATCAGCAAAAAGTAACTGTGTCAACTCCCATTTTGCATTTAATTCTCCATAATTTAATCCCACCCCTCTCCCCAACACCCTAGCATTTACTTTTTACAACCCCATCTATAAATATATTAAACAACCATGGTGACATTACACATCCCTGTCTAAGACCTACTTTTACCGGGAAGTAATCTCCTCTCCCTACACACCCTAACCTGAGCCTCACTATCCTCATAAAAACTCTTACAGCCTTCAGTAACTTACTACCTATTCCATACACTTGCAACATTTGCCACATTGCTCCCTATCCACTCTATCATATGCCTTTTCTAAATCCATAAATGCAATAAAACTTCTACCTTTATCTAAATACTGTTCACATATATGCTTCACTGTAAACACTTGATCTACACATCCCCTACCCACTCTAAAGCCTCCTTGCTCATCTGCAATCCTACTCTCTGTCTTACCTCTAATTCTTTCAATAATAACCCTGCCATACACTTTACCTGGTATACTCAGTAAACTTATTCCCCTATAATTTTTACACTCTCTTTATCCCCTTCCCTTTATATAAAGGAACTATACATGCTCTCTGCCAATCCCTAGGTACCTTCCCCTCTTTCATACATTTATTAAACAAAAATACCAACCACTCCAGCACTATATCCCCCTGCTTTTAACATTTCTGTCATGATCCGTCATTCCAGCTGCTTTACCCCTTTCATTCTACGTAATGCCTCACGCACCTCCCCCACACTCACATCCTGCTCTTCTTCACTCCTAAACGATGTTGTACCTCCCTGGCCAGTACATGAAATTACCGCTCCCTTTTTTCATCGACATTTAAAAGTTCCTCAAAATATTCCCGCCATCTACCCAATACCTCCAGCTCCCCATCTACTAACTCCCTACTCTGTTTTTAACTGACAAATCCATTTGTTCCCTAGGCTTTCTTACCTTGTTTATCTCACTCCAAAATTTTTCTTGTTTTCAGCAAAATTTCTTGACAGAGCCTCTCCCATTCTTTCATCCGCTCTTCTTTTGCACTCTCTCACCACTCTCTTCACCTTTCTTTTACTCTCCATATACTCTGCTCTTCTATTAACACTTCTGTTTTGTAAAAACCTCTCATAAGCTACCTTTTTCTTTTATCACACCCTTTACTTCTTCATTCCACCACTCACTCCTCTTTCCTCCTGCACCCACCCTCCTATAGCCACAAACTTCTGCCCCACATTCTAATACTGCATTTTTAAAACTATCCCAACTCTCTTCAACCCCCACTACTCATACTTGCACTAGCCCACCTTTCTGCCAATAGTTGCTTATATCTCACCCTAACTTCCTCCTCCCTTAGTTTATACACTTTACCTCTCTTACTTGCTGTTGCCATTTTCTTTTGTCCCATCTACCTTTTACTCTAACTGTAGCTACAACCAAATAATGATCTGATATATCTGTTGCCCTCTATAAACATGTACATCCTGAAGCCTACCCATCAACCTTTATCCACCAATACATAATCCAACAAACTACTTTCCTTACGTGCTATATCATACCTTGTATATTTATTTATCCTCTTTTTCATAAAATATGTATTACTTATTACCAAACCTCTTTCTACACATAGCTCAATTAATGGTTCCCATTTACATTTACCCCTGGCACCCCAAATTTACCTACTACTCCTCCACAACATTTTTACCCACTTTAGCATTAAGATCCCCAACCACAATTACTCTCTCACTTGGTTCAAAACTCCCCACACACTCACTCAACATTTCCCAAAATCTCTCTCTCCTCTACACTTCTCTCTTCTCCAGGTGCATAAACACTTACTATAACCCACTTTTCACATCCAACCTTTATTTTACTCCACATAATCCTTGAATTTATACATTTATATTCCTTCTTTACCTGCCATAACTGATTATTCAACATTATTGCCATCCTTCTTTAGCTCTAACTCTATTTGAAACCCTGACCTAATCCCATTTATTTCTCCCCACTGAAACTCTCCTACCCCTTCAGCTTTGTCTCACTTAAAGCCAGGACATCCAGCTTCTTTTCATTCATAACATCTACAATCATCTCTTTCTTATCATTCGCACAACATCCACGCACATTCAAACATCCCACTTTGACGGTTTTCTTTTCTTTTTAGTAAGCTATACAGGAAAAGGGGTTACTAGCCCATTGTTCCGGCATTTTAGTTGACTTTTACAACACGCATGGCTTACGGAGGAAAGATTCTTATTCCACTTCCCATGGATATGAAAGGAAAAGGGAAAATTATAAGAACAAGAACTATTAAGATAAAATCAAAGAAAACTCAGATGAGTGTGTATACATAAACGTGTACATGTTTGCGTAGTGTGACCTAAGTGTAAGTAGAAGCAATAAGACATACCTGAAATCTTGCATGTTTATGAGACAGAAAAAAAAAGACACCAGCAATCCTACCTCATCATGTAAACAAATACAGGCTTTCGTTTTTACACTACTTGGCAGGACGGTAGTACCTCCTGGGTGGTTGCTGTCTACCAACAACCTACTACTACGCTTCTAATAATATCAGCTATAATTGACTCTAGTAATTTGCCTGGCCAATTGAGGTCAGTGACGGTAGTGACTTGTCCCCTGCTTTAAAAAATAGGAATTACATTAGCCATCTTCCACATATCAGACACTACACCTGTTTGAAGAGATAAATTAAAATGTTAGGTATTGGTTCACAGAGTTCCATTTGCATTCCTTAAGAACCCTTGCAAAAGCTCATCAGGACCCAGCGATTTATTTTGTTTCCAGACGGTCTACTTGTTTCATAACCATTTCGCTAGTGACTGTGATATTACATAATTTAGCTTCTTCAGGGACACTATAAAAATTAATTACTGGGATATTATTAGTGTCTTCCTGTGTGAAAAACCGAGAGAAAATAATTAATAAAAATAGAGCACATATCATTCTCATAGTAAGATGCCCAGAGTTATTTTTAAGGGGACCTATCTTATCCCTAACTTTTGTTCTATAAACCTGGAAAAAACTTTTTGGGTTAGTTTTTGAATCCCTAGCAACTTTAATTTCATAGTCCCGTTTAGCTTTTCTTATACCCTTTTTTTTAATGTCCCTCTTAATGTCAGTATACTGATTCATAAGATGACCCTCACCTCTATTTATGTGCCTATAAATTCCTTTCTTCTGCCCTAAAAGATATTTGAGCCTATTATTCATCCATTTTGGGTCATTTCTACTTGATCTAATTTTCATACAAGATAAATGTTCTTGGGCAACCTGTATAGTGTTAAGAAAGTTCTGTCATATTGATAGCCTTTGTTACCCCAGTCCACAGTTGGTGTTCTCTAAGCCCATTATAATCTGCTATGAAAGTCTGACTGTTACTGAATTATCCCTACTATCATACATCCATTCAATGCTTGTGCAGAGTTCCTCTGTAATTTCTAAATTATTAACAAGGATTTTGTTTGCCAGAACCAAGTCAAGTAGGTTATTTCCCTTGTAGGTTCTGTCACAAACTGCTTCAAGAAACAATCCTGAATTACTTCTAAAAAGTCGTAAGATTCTCTAAATTCCCCCTGTCAAGAAATTCCAATCAATCTAACTAAAGTTAAAGTCCCCTAGAATTACTACGTTATCGTGCCTTGTGGCCTTAACAATTTCCTCCCAGAGGCCCCCTTGTTCTCATCTAAGTTTGGAGGACGATATATCACGCCTAAAATCATCAATTTTTCACACCCCTCTGAAAATTCTATCCAGACAGACTCTGTATGTATTATTTCAGACTTTATGCCCATTTTTATGCAACAATTTAAATGATCAATGGACATAGAGTGCCACCCCACCCCCTTGCCGATACTTCTGTCTACTTGGAACAATTTAAAAACCCTGGATGGGACATTCAGCAGGCATAACCCGATTTTTCATATTAAACCACGTCTCAGTTATTGCAAAAACATCAATATTACCCGCACTAGCAAGTAATCTCAACTCGGGTCCATCTTATTCCTAGCACTACGACAATTGGTGTAATATAAGCATTTAAAGATCCTCCTTTCTCTTTACCCTTCCTGCTCATTCTGTTTTTCCACTATACCTATTACTGTCCTTGTCATCTAGTGCCACTGGCTTTCCAGTATCCACCTTTATTCTGCCTATTACTAGTTCTCCTAGAACTTATAATATTACTACACTGGGACTTCACTGTTTTCCCCCAAAACCCATACCGCTAACTATTTCTAGTTTAAAGCCCTAACAGCTCCCTCCACTGCAGCTGGGCCAGTGCCCCCACCCCAGACCTGGATAAGTGAACAACCCTATCCCTGGCATACATACATGTCATTTCTGCCATAGAAGAGGTCCCAGTTGTCAATGATTGTTACTGCATTTTCCCTTACAGTATTTGTCCAGCCAGCAATTGACACCAATTGCCCTGGACAGCCATTCATTTCCAACTCCTCTCCTCTTGGCAAAATACCACATATGACAGGGTTCCCACCCTTCTTCCTAATTATGTCTATTGTTGACTAACCTGTTGAAGGTCAGGTCCTCACTCCACGTCTGCCAACATCGTTGCTCTCCAGCACTGAGACGATAATAGGATTGTTCCCATTACCTCTCATGACGTCAGTCTAGACAGCTAACAATATTCTCCATCCCAGCCCCAGGAAAGCAAACCCTCTGCCCTACTCCTATCCTTCAAACAGAAGGCCCTATCCATGTACCTAACCTGGCTGTCCCCAACAATAACAATGTTTTTACCTTCCTTGGTGTTGTTCGTCATGACGTCTAAAGTCGACTACATTCATCGGGGTAGCACAGAGAATCGGTTCGATGTTTCCACAACAGTTTCCTGGATTTTCTAATTCTACCTCTCCATCCGTCCTCTTGATCCTTAACTTTGTAGTTATTAAGTTGAGTGTACTGGGTACACTGTATGTTAGAATTATAACATGAGTTATGGGTATGATAGAAAGCAGAAGTGCAGAACAATGAGGATTGGGAATGGAAGAGATATGCACATACAGTGGTACTCTCTCGAGTTACGATATTTTTCGTTCGGTACTGCCATATTCAAGTGCCATCAAACGAATTTATCCCCATAAGGAATAATGTAAAAATAGACTAGTCCTTTTACACCCCCCAAAATATACCTACAAAAGCATTTAAAAAATAAACTTACATAAAAGGGCTTATTTTGGGGACCATCGTAACTCGAGGTACCACTGTATTAAGTTTTTGCATATAAATCATCACTACTGGAGTCAGTGTTATGCTTAAAATTATTGTATGGTGAATATTTTGCATAGTAAATAATGAAGAAATTAACCCTTGAGGGTCCAGACCCTCCAATCTGAAAATTCCTGCAGGGTCCAAGAATTAAAAAAATGTATGATTTTTTCTTGTGAAATGGTAGAGAATCTTTTTTCTGAAGGTAATAAACAAAAAGTGCAAAATTTGATAAACACAAAATTACATTCTCAGGAATTTTTGCTATGTTACCAATATTTACACATTGGCAATTTTGCTCCAATTTGAGTACCATTTTTGGCCAATTACATTGTTCCATTAAACCAAATTCTTAGCTATTTTGTTGTTCCATTTTATCTATTGAGCACAAGAAATTGCCAAATCAACTATTTCAACTACCTAATAAAGCGATTGGAAATTGGAAATTTGGCCAATTTCACACAAAGTTCAAAATATTCCATTTTCAAAATAGGGTCCAGAATAAAACAGTGCAGGCATTCCTGGCACTAAAATAATATTTTCTCTGTTTATTAGTTAATGCTTTCCAAGCTTTACACATGAATTCCATTTGATTTTTTATTCACAAATAATTTTTATTCACATCAAAAAAATGAAGATTTACTGGTATGCAATACTGTAATAATTGTATAAATATCAGTGCATTCATGAACGCACATTAGACCCACCAGCTGACACACACACGTGATGTGATTTGTTTACTCTTTTTTCCGATTTCTTCGATTGCTTTCATCTTCTAACAGCACATGCAAATGTACCCCTAGCATCTGTTTGCCCTCGATATTATATTCAGTGTAATCTTATGGAAAAAATGAGATGCAGAGGGCATATCACCCCTTTGTTTAATGGGTGGAGCACTGTTCCCCGGGATGATGGGGGGACCCACCCACCCCAACTTTTTTTTTTTTTTTTTTTAGGTGAAAAAGGGGGAGGACCCCTAAACAGTTGAGCTAAGGCATAAAATGTCAAAGGCACCATTTAATGGCACAAAAATTTTGTGTAATTTTATGCAAGTTGATGGACTCGGCCAGAGCACCTTCAGTCGAAATTTAATCAAAATTTGTGTTCCACTATGCACACCATTATGAGCTTATCTAAAAATTTAAAGGGAAAAACAGTATGGTAGAGCGGGGTTTTTTTTTAATGTCGCTGTCTCCCACCGAGGGGGGCCCAAAAGAAAAGGGGAAGTTTTTTTTTTTACATTTAGTAATTTATAAGGAGAAGGTGTTACAAGTCCCTTGCCCCCAAAAAATGGAGATTTATTGATTTTTCTCTTCTTGTTATAGGTGCCCACTGCTAGTACAGTTGTTGAAGGCACTCCAGCCTTGAACAGAGTGTCTTGGACAAATTCTGGTCAGCAGATCACAGTGGGAGATGACATGGGAAGATATGGATCTACGATGTTGGAGAGGTAAGAATGTTTTTCTATTATTATTGGTGTATTAACACAGTGAGAGTTCCCTTATACTAGTCCTCCCTGCATTTAAATTTTTATAATTTTCCTATATTTTATATGATTAAAAATATTTAATCTGGGCATAGTTTGGCCAATAACTTTGAGAAATATAATAAACTTACCTCAATTGGTTTCGGCCAAATATTTCTGATAGTGAATGTTATTACCATTATCCATTTGATATTCATTATCAACTAAAACTAGATTTGTTTTGATTGCTGCACAGCCTGAGAATGTTTTCTCCATTAGCATAATTCAGCTTTGTCTGGGCAGTTGTCCATTGTCTTCTGAATTTATACATCCTATAGCAAATTACTGGTGGAAATAGGATCATCACATATGGGAAATTTGCACAGAGCAAAACTGCAAAGCAAGGGGTTACCTATATATGGCCAGATCTACAATATAGCCTTACAAAAATAAATGAACTCAATTTATTGGACTAATACTTGAGGGGTGACTGTACGAGCTCATTGTCTGTTATATCTCAATTATAAGAACACTTTGTGATGGTAAAAGTAACAGACAATTATTTTTAATGGAGAAAGTTTGTTATATTATAAATTAATTTACCCAGTGGATTGTAAATACATACATATAACATAAGTCTAAGACTGTCCATTATTTCTGAATGCTGTCCAACTACATATTTGTCAATTAAACAAAATCCATTTAATGATGGGTCCATTAACCCTTACTGGGTTGGAAAACCCCTGCTCTCAAACTTGTCTTGGGGTCAAGAATTAAAAAAAAACTTGCAGAATTATTCAGTATATATTTCAATTGTAATGAAAAAATACCATTAGTACTTACTAAGATACAGAGGCGTGAGGTTGACAGTAGGTGAATGGCTGGCGGTAACATCAGTGACTGCCATGCACTCTGTTATGTATATTAATTTCTTTGTATTTTTCTTGCCTTTCTAACATTTTATTTTTCAAGGAACTTTTTTGGCCCATGAGACCAATACAATGTAATACATATCCGCTTGTTGTATGCAATACCATAACCGCACTAATATTGTCAATATTACATTGTTTACAGAACCTGTTTAAAAATAAAAATGTTCCATAATACTAATGATCTATACACATATTCAATCACTGGACATGTTCCTAGAACTGCTGCAGTTTGTGAAACTTGAAACATGGTGTCATGCAGAGGTGTTTTACACTCCTCACACATAAAAGGAGTGTCTTTGTGGGCATTTTGTTGTATGTGCATAGACAAAACTTTTCTGGGTCCATTTCTTCTTAGTAGGAGGCAGTGGTATTAGGTAGTAATTACCTCAAACAAGAGGGTATTTGATCAGTTCGTAGGCAGTTTTGTATTGCTGGTGTTATTACCTGGTACTTGAATATTATTATTTGTCTGTTGACAGACAGACAAAATTCATCATACAGTGGTCTGTTTCTGGTCCTCATCTTATACATATTATAAGCATTGAGTGTGGAAATGTCCACAAGATTTAAAAAGAGTTTCACGTACCACTTGTAACTCTTGCAAACACAATCGGAATACCAAATTTACATGTCACATTTGTCCACTAAATGCATATTGAGGGTGTAGCCCATCACAACTGCAGGTTTTATAATGGTTTTATTGGTATGTGTATTCTGCCTGCCACTGTCTGCCATTTCGTTTTGGTGAATTGATGTCAACAATGTGACATCTCATTTGTCATGCCACCGTAATGCCGTGATGTCATTGGCAGCAAACACCTGCAACTCACGCATATGCCTGCGTTGAACCTTGGCATATGCTTACAGTTTGCACGCACTTTACCATATACATTTGTTATGTTCACTCGCAAGAAATCACTGAGTAATGAGCTTGTGTACCAGTTATCAGTGTATAATATATGTCCGTTACCAAGATATGGTTCCATCATTATTCTAACCACATCACCTGAGATACCCAATAACTTCCTGGTATCTTTCAATGTCTTAATTCCAGTGTACACAATTATGTCTAATGCCAGACCATTTTCACAGTCACAAAGCACAAACAACTTGATACCAAAGTTTTTCCTCTTGCTTGGTATATACTGCTTGAACAACAGTCTACCTTTGAACAAAATCAGACTCGTCAATAAAAAGCTTCCTGAAGGGATGAAAATACATACTGAACTTTTGTTTCATATACATAAACACATTCCTAATATTATATATACCTGTCATTTCTTTCAGGCCTTGTTTTGTCTGAAAAGTGTAGCATACGTAACGGTAGGGTAAATCAGTTCACTGGCATAACGTCACTGAAGGCTGGGATTGAAATTAGGCAGTCTGTCGACCAGTATGACTTGATATTGTGCTATATACACATGTGGCATGAGTATTATTGTGGCAAAAACAAATACATTTCAGCGACAGTGGTCTCCTTCCATTGGTGTAGTTGCGATTGTGGTGAAACAAAGTGTATTTTCCATGGTATACTTGAAGTATGTGTTACTTTCCCTTACAAAATTTCCATCAGGGGTTCCTCAAAAAATAGTTCAAAATATTCCACTTCACTGGCATTGTTCCCAAGGTACAAGATGGCCGGATTCCATTTTGAGTTTCATCAAATTAATACGGATTGGGAACAAAATTGGCACCCTGTTGCCAATCCCAGATGCAATCTGCTGGTGGTTACTGGATATCTGGTTGTGGTTGTGCATGTGGTTGAGGCTGGTCTTGGTTGTGGATGTCCCGAGTCAGCATGGGTCCCAGCCTGGGGTACTGCTGGTGCTGCATCCCACGTGGCATCACCACCACCATCCCAATTGTGACCACATCATAGTCACTTTCACTGTCTATTCCTGGTGTAGGACCATGGGATGTACTCCATCCCCTTGGAATAGCATAGGGCACACTACCAGACAGTGTGTGTAACGTCGAATGAATCGACACTTCACCATTGAACATTCCTCTTCACTTTGTACTCGAATAGTCGTCGAGAGTTAGGATATCACAGTCAGTGTCACTATCATCACCACTGCTCACATCCGAGTCCTGGCCACAGGAAAATATGAGCTTACATTTACGCATGTAAAGGGTGTGTAAAGGTAGAAAGTTGAAAGTGAACATAGATAAGAGTAAGGTGATGAGGGTATCAAACGATTTAGATAAAGAAAAATTGGATATCACATTGGAGAGAGGGATTATGGAAGAAGTAAATTTTTTTTTTTTTTTTTTTTTATTAACACATCGGCCGATTCCCACCAAGGCAGGGTGGCCCGAAAAGAAAAACTTTCATCATCATTCACTCCATCACTGTCTTGCCAGAGGGTGCTTACACTACAGTTTTAAAACTGCAACATTAACACTCCTCCTTCAGAGTGCTGGCACTGTACTTCCCATCTCCAGAACTCAAGTCCGGCCTGCCGGTTTCCTGAATCCCCTTTATAAATGTTACTTTGCTCACACTCCAACAGCACGTCAAGTATTAAAACCGTATGCCTCCATTCACTCCTATCAAATACGCTTACACATGCTTGCTGGAAGTCCAAGCCCTCGCACACAAACTTCCTTACCCCCCCTCCACCCTTTCCTAGGCCGACCCTACCCCGCCTTCCCTCCACTACAGATTTATACACTTCCGAAGTCACTCTGTCTTGTTCCATTCTCTCTACATGTCCAAACCACCTCAACAACCCTCCTCAGCTCTCTGGACAATCGTTTGGTAATCCCGCACTTCCTAATTTCCAAACTCCGAATTCTCTGCATTATATTCACACCACACATTGACCTCAGACATGACATTTCCACTGCCTCCAGCCTTCTCCTCGTTGCAACATTCATCACCCATGCTTCACACCCATATAAGAGCGTTGGTATAACTATACCTCATCATTCCCTCTTTACTTCCATGGACAAGGTTCTTTGTCTCCACAGACTCCGAAGTGCTCCACTCACCCTTTTCCCCTCATCAATTCTATGATTCACCTCATCCTTCATAGACCCATCCGCCGACATGTCCACTCCCAAATATCTGAATACATTCACCTCCTCCATACTCTCTCCCTCCAATCTGATATCCAATCTTTCGTCACCTATTCTTTTGTTATCCTCATCACCTTACTCTTTCCTATATTCACTTTCAATTTTCTTCTTTTACACACCCTACCAAATTCATCCACCAACCTCTGCAACTTCTCTTCAGAATCTCCCAAAGCACAGTGTCATCAGCAAAAAGCAACTGTGACAACTCCCACTTTGTATTTGCTTCTTATCTTTTAGCCCAACACCTCTTGCCAAGACCCTCGCATTCACTTCTCTTACAACCCCATCTATAAATATATTGAACAACCACGGTGACATCACACATCCTTGTCTAAGGCCCACTTTTACTGGGAAATAGTCCCCTTCCTCCTACACACACCTAACCTGAGCCTCACTATCCTCATAAAAACTCTTTACTGCTTTCAGTAACCTTCCTCCTATTCCATACACCTGCAACATCTGCCACATTGCCCCCTATCTACCCTATCATACGCCTTTTCCAAATCCATAAATGCCACAAAAATCTTTACCCTTATCCAAATACTGTTCACCTATATGTTTCACTGTAAACACTTGGTCTACACACCCCCTACCTTTCCTAAAGCCCCTTGTTCATCTGCTATCCTACTTTCTGTCTTACTCTTAATTCTTTCAATAATAACTCTACCATACACTTTACCAGGTACACTCAACAGACTTATTCCCTATAATTTTTGCACTCTCTTTTGTCCCCTTTGCCTTTATACAAAGGAACAATACACGCCTCTGCCAATCCCTAGGTACCTTACCTCTTCCATACATTTATTAAATAATAGCACCAACCACTCCAAAACTATATCCCCACCTGCTTTTAACATTTCTATCTTTATCCCATCAATCCCAGCTGCCTTACCCCCTTTCATTCTATCCACTGCCTCACGAACTTCCCCTACACTCACAACTGGCTCTTCCACACTCCTACAAGATGTTATTCCTCCTGCCCTACACACGAAATCACAGCTTCCTGTCTTCATCAACATTTAACAACTCCTCAAAATATTCTCTCCATCTTCCCGATACCTCTAACTCTCCATTTAATAACTCTCCTCTCCTATTTTTAACTGTCAAATCCATTTGTTCTCTAGGCTTCCTCAACTTATTAATCTCATTCCAAAACTTTTTCTTATTTTCAACAAAATTTGCTGATAACATCTCACCCACTCTCTCATCTGCTCTCTTTTACATTGCTTCACCACTCTTTAACCTCTCTTTTCTCTCCATATACTCTTCCCTCCTTGCATCACTTCTACTTTGTAAAAACCTCTCATATGCTAACTTTTCTCCCTTACTACTCTCTTTACATCATCATTCCACCACTCGCTCCTCTTCCCTCCCGCACCCACTCGCCTGTAACTACAAACTTCTGCTGAACACTCTAACACTACATTTTTAAATCTACCCATACATTTTCAACCCCATTGCCTACACTCTCACTAGCCCATCTATCCTCCAATAGTTGTTTATATCTTACCCTAACTGCCTCCTCTTTTAGTTTATAAACCTTCACCTCTCTTTACTTACTGATTCTATTTTCCTTGTATCCCATCTACCTTTTACTCCCACTGTAGCTATAACTAAAAAGTGATCTGATATATCTGTGGCCCCTCTATAAACATGTACATCCTGAAGTCTACTCAACAGTCTTTTATCTACCAATACATAGTCCAACAAACTACTATCATTACGCCCTACATCATATCTTGTATACTTATTTATCCTCTTTTTCTTAAAATATGTATTACCTATAACTAAACCCCTTTCTATACAAAGTTCAATCAAAGGGCTCCCATTATCATTTACACCTGGCACCCCAAACTTACCTACTACACCCTCTCTGCATGTTTCTCCCACTTTAGCATTTAGGTCCCCTACCACAATTACTCTCATTTGGTTCAAAAGTTCCTATACATTCGCTAACATCTCCCAAAATCTCTCTCCTCTACACTCCTCTCTTCTCCAGGTGCATACACGCTTATTATGACCCACTTTTCGCATCCGACCTTGTTTTAATCCACATAATCCTTGAATTTACACATTCATATTCCTCTTTTCCTTCCATAACTGATCCTTCAACATTATTGCTACCCCTTCCTTAGCTCTAACTCTCTCAGATACTCCTGACTTAATCCCATTTATTTCTCCCCACTGAAACTCGCCTACCCCTTCAGCTTTGTTTCGCTTAGGCCAGGACATCCAACTTCTTTTCATTCATAACATCGGCAATCATCTCTTTCTTATCATCCGCACTACATCCACGCACATTCAGACAACCCAATTTTATAAAGTTTTTCTTCTTCTCGTTTTTAGTAGATTTGTACAGGAGAAGGGGTTACTAGCCCATTGCTCCTGCATCTTAGTCGCCTCATACGACACGCATGGCTTACGGAGGAAAGATTCTTTTCCACTTCCCCATGGACAATAGAGAAAATAAAAAGAACAAGAGCTATTAAGAAAAGAAGAAAAACCTACATGTGTGTATGTATATATATGCATGTGTATGCCAGTGTAGTGTGACCTAAAGTGTAAGTAGAAGTAGCTAGATATACCTGTTATCCAGCGTGTTTATGAGACAGAAAAAGACACCAGCAATCCTACCATCATGTAAACAGTTTCAGGTTTCTGTTTCACAGTCACCTGGCATGACGGTAGTACCTCCTGGGTGGTTGCTGTCTACCAACCTACTACCTACAATATATTATATATATATATATATATATATATATATATATATATATATATATATATATATATATATATATATATATATATAGAATGTAACCTGACCTGTACTAATTCCTTAAGTGGAAGTGACCTGACCAGGTGGTC